>VWZE01011485.1:102203-164179 GCA_013396675.1 Eubucco bourcierii
TAGATGATCCCTGAGGCCCCTTCCAACCTTACCATTCTATGATTCTATGATATTATTTATTTAGAGAATTGTACAGATAAAGAAAAGAGTACTCTTTTTTTTTTATTTTTAGTCCTCAAGATGGTAGTTTTATTTCAGTTTTTCTCTTTTCCAAGAGTAGTTACAGCGATCCAAATACACAGATATGATTGTATATTAAATGAAGAGGCAAAGGTGAACATTCTGAGTGTGTGACACACAGCTCACAAACTATATGGTTAGTCCACAACAGCACAACCAAGAACAGTAATATTTAAGATTCTAATTTAATCTTTAAATTATATTACTTCTACTCGAAATGTCATATACTCTCAGTGAGAAGTAGTTTAACTTTACATTCATTGTTCTTACTTGTCTTTTTTGATGTTGTGTATTACCTGTAACACCCTTAGCAGCACTGTAGTGCAAATGAACAGTAGCATTGTAGAATGTTTTGCAAGTCTGAGGTACTCAGAATCTTCCAGTATATGCCCCATTATGAATAAAAGCATCACATAAAGTGTGTTTTGCCATCTTTAGGTAAAACAGGTGCTTAATTAACATAGTGAAATGAATTAATTAGTCTTCAGTAGCCAGTTAATATCAACATTAAAGCTACCATTGGTCCTGTCATAGCTAATAAACTTCTGGCCACATAGAATTTCACAGACACCCCTTTGCTACAGGCTAGGAACTTGTTCGAACTTAAGGGCAGAAATAGACATGAGGTCCTCAAGCTGCTGGATGTACACTCTCACACTTCAGTCAGACTCTTACAGTTAACAGCACTCCAACACTTCCATGTCCTTCCTGTGCTGAGGGCTCCAGAACTGCACACAGTACTCCAGGTGGGGTCTGACAAGAGCAGAGTAAAGGGGCAGAATCCCCTCCCTTGCCCTGCTGGCCACGCTGCTCTTGATGCAGCCTAGGACTCGGTTGCTGTCTGGGCTGCATGTGCACACTGCAGGCTCATGTTGAGCTTTTCATCAACCCAGACTCCAAGGTCCTTTTCCTCAGGGCTGCTCTCCAGCCATTCACCACCCAGCCTGGATTTGTGCTTGGGATTGTGCCTACCCAGGTGCAGGACCTTACACTTGGCCTTATTGAATTTCATGAGGTTGGCCTGGGCCCACCTCTCCAGCCTGTCCAGGTCTCTCTGGATGGCATCCCTGCCCTCTAGCAAGTCGACTGTGCCACACAGCTTGGTGTCATCTGCAAACTTGCTGAGGGTGCACTCCATTCCTCTGTCCATGTCACTGACAAAGATGTTAAACAGCACTGGTCCCAGCACTGACCCCTGAGGGACACCACTTGTCACTGGTCTCCAGGTGGACATTGTGCCCTTGATCACCACTCTCTGGGTTCGACCATCCAGCCAATTCCTTATCCAGCAGTGGTCCATCCATCAAGTCCATGTTTTTCCAGTTTGGTGACCAGGATGTCATGTGGGACAGAGTCAAATGCCTTACTCAGGTCCAGGTAGATGACATCAGCTGCCCTTCCCTTGTCCACTGTCGCTGTGGCTTCATCATAAAAAGCCACTAAATTTGTCAGGCAAGATCTGCCCTTGGTGAAGCCATTGCTGGTTCCCACCAATCACCTCTGGTTTGTTTTCCATTTGCCATTTCGTGCTCATCCCTCACTCATTTTGTGGCAAAGGCTGTTAACTCAGTGAAACAGCTACCTGGAGCAGTGGGAATTCCCTGAATATGAGGGCCTAAATCACTGATGTGCACTAAACTGATGTTTATTATGCTTGGGAATTAAACTCCCAAAACAGTGCAGGAAATGTATAACTAAAATTACCTGTTTGTACCTGCTGAAAGGCAGGTATGCAAGCTGTATCTAAATATCTGAGCCAGCTTGGCCTGCAGATACATTGTGATTCTCTCTACACAAGGGAAGAGTAAGAAAAGCTATTAAAATATTGTCAAATTTATGATAATGAAAGTATGAGTAACCTCTAAGACTGATGGGCAAGACTTGAGGCAGCTGCTCTTCATAAGATTTATTCTCAAGACCTTTTTACCAGCTTCACTGTCCTACAGGCTCTTTGCCCTGCAGCAGTTGCCATCTCCCAGTTAAAACGTAGTAACACTATGGGCAGTGGCCTGGCCTGTAAGCCACCTCTTTTCTTCCCCAGTGTCCCCTTGACTGCCTCTTACAGAATTTCTTTGTTACAGTTAATTGACTCTGGATTTGAGATGTTACGAACTTACACTGATGCTTTTCCCATGGTTTAAGCATTTTGAGGTTCTATCTTGCCTACTTTGACAAATGTTATATAAGAATATGAAATCTGTTGGAATTTAGCCAAAGAACTTTAGAAAATTATTAGGTGCACTTATCTGGACTTCCACATACAGATAACATGACTGAATACCTTTAATTCCCTAGACAGAAGTACAAAACAGTTACATTTGTAAGATATTTTTGATAAAATATTGTGAAAACACTAGCAGAGTTTAGTCTTCTACAGTGTAGGAAAACAATATTAGAGGTCAGAGTAAAATGCTCAAACAAAACAGCAAGAAGGAAATAGTCCTGTTCTCTTTAGCCAGTATGCATCTCCCAGGCTCCTAATGACTTTGGTGAGAACAAGTTAAACCACTGTGAGAAACCACTTATGAGAAAAAGTCTCATAATAAAATCTGAATTTGTTTCCATTTATTTATGTCTATGTACAGCTTGGTTAAAATCACAACCCGCAGAAGCAATTCTATGCTTTAGTTTACTTATTACCTGAAGTATATGGTAGAGAAATACCCAACACACATTAAGTTTTTTTATAAGCTTTCTTTGTGTTGAAAGGTGTTAAATGTCATCCTCTAACTTCCTTGCTTACAGATTCGTTACTGGGCTGCTCACGATAAGGAAGCAGCTGCACAGCGGGTACAGGTGAGCAATCAAGAATACTCAACCAAAGTGGAAAATCTGAAGCCCAATACTCGCTACCATGTAGATGTTTCTGCCTTCAATAGCGCAGGCTATGGCCCTCCCAGTAGAACCATCGATATTATTACGAGGAAAGCACGTAAGTGACTGAAGCACTGGGTTAAGTATAATGTCTTCTATTTCATTATTGCATGTTGCATCATGTCCATCATTTTTTCAAATGTGGCTTCTCATGCATATACCCAGTGTACTCCCTTTATGTGGTATTGGTTCTTTGTCTGAAAATTTATACTGAAGCCCTCTTTCCTCTCTTTTGTTGCCATGTACAATGTGGGTAGCATACAAAAGGCAGTGAAGAAACTGATTGTACACTCACAGGAAGGTGAACTACAATCTTGGATCAGGTTGTTCAGGGCTTTATCCAGCTGGATCTTGAAAACCTACAGGGTTAAAAACTGCACAACCTCACTAAGGAATCTGTTCCACTGCCTGACTTTTTCTGAGCCTCTTGTAATCAAATTTGTGCCCTTTGTCACTCATCCTCCTTCTATACCACTTTGAAGAGCCTGGATCCTTCTTCTTGATAATGTCCCTGTCAGAAAAGACAGGGGACTCTTAGGACCTCTCCAAAGTACTCTCTATTCCAGGATGAACAAGCTCAACTGTGCGTCACTGTCCCTTCACAGGGCAAGTGCTCCAGCTCCCCACTCGGTTGATGGCTCTCTGCTGATTACCAATGTCTTTCTACACCAGAGGACCCCAAACTGGACATGGTGTTCCAAATGGTGAACGATAATACTTAGGCAGCTGCACACTGTCTTTATGTTTAATCAGTAATGAGAAGCATTGTATTCTGACAATTAAAATCTGACCAATTGCCATTTTCATTAATGGTAGAGAGATCTATAGTCAGGCAACCTTGAAAAGTGGATGGTCTGAATCACACCCTTGAATTTACATGTCATAAAGAGTTTCCGAATGTAACTCCTAGTCTAATGATGATACCTAGCACTAACACATGCTGAGCAATGTCCAATTAAGAAACGTATTTTGTGTATTTAAAACACTTATAGAGTCTAAAAATATGTACAACTAATGTGAGGATTTCCGTCAGTAAATAGTCTGTTGTGCAACTTGAACCTGCAGGATTCATTTGTGTTGAAGAAGACCATTTTATAAGCTTAATGTGTGAAATATAATTAATGGTTTCTGCAGTGGGGTTCTCCAGTTTGTACTGAATTAAATACTATAGAAATGCCCTTCAAATGGTTAGTTAAATGTTTAATCTCAATGAATAAGTATAATATAAACCACATTTCTGGGAGGTTCTGAACAGTTTCCTGCCAACAAACACACACGGTCAGCAGCATAGTGAAGGGTAATGCTGGCCACTTCCATTCTGGCAAGACAGAAAGGCAAACCCACAAAGCAGGCACTGCACAAGCTATCCAAAACCACCTGGCTGGAGCTGGAGCACTCCAGTTCATTTTCTTAATAATGTAAAGATCAGCATAATTTCTCTTTGTAAATTTTCACATGGCTTTATAAAAATGTCCTTGAACGTTTATGAGATCTGATTTATGTGCATATTTATATGCAGCATTTGTGTTGCTTTTCAGCTCCAAGCCAACGTCCAAGGATTATCAGCTCAGTAAGATCGGGGTCAAGGTACATCATCACCTGGGATCACGTGAAGGCAATGTCAAATGAGTCTGCAGTTGAAGGATACAAAGTATGTTCTATGAAAATATTTTTATCTTTGTCTACATGCTACATGAGGTGCAGTATATAGACAGTACTGAATTTTAGTGCTATTTCAGACTCAAACATATTTACATGCTTAAGACAAAAGTATCCTGCTCAGAGATCATAGACATCCATTTGGCTTAGGGCAAAGCCAGTGGGCTTAGTCAATACAATGAGAAAATATTGGGGCACTGGAATTCATTTGGGTGGGACAGTTTAGATCAGTGACTGCAGCAACCTGATTTCCTGTATAATTACATTTATTGTCTGTCAGCTAAAAATGGTGCTAAAAAAAGTGAACTCTTCATTAGTTTTTCCTTATATGAATATTCATTGTTCCAGCTTTCCTTTCCCATCTCTATGTGAGCTACAATTCCTGGAACATGGATTCTTTAAAGTGTGAAAAGGTAGAGGAAGGGAAGAGATATTTAACCTCATTGGATGCAATTACTGTATAACTTAAGCAGATCTATATACTAACTACAGGGCATATAGAAAACTTCAAAATATGATTTGTATTTAACTTTGCTGCTTGCCTGGTGATAAGAAAGTGACTATAATGTTCTACACGTAAAAGTTTTGCTTAAGGAGTTGAACTGCTTCCTGATAATTGCTCACAAAGTTTCACAGAGATTATTTCACAAGGGGCGAGGATAGTTCCTACAGGTCTCACAAGATACATACCATCCCGTTTGCATTAGTTGAGAGTTAATAAAATAGTTAGGGTTTGTTTGATTTATGAAAGTGGTAACAAATTTTATTTCCTAAAACCCATCTGAGTGTTCAGATTTTTATTTGATCCTCTCTGCCGAATATTTTCCATAATTTACTTATTTCAAATGCAAGGGCTGAAATTATTTTTCCAAAGGTGCCATAATTTTATGACAAAGGAGGAGGAGCATCCTGTCCAGATTCATCCAGTGTAAAAATGGAAAAGTGGCATCAGTCACTCTTTCGATACGTTTATGCTTCATATATAAGTAAAAACCTAATTTTCATTGGCACATTATACATATGTGAACATGTTTTCATAGAAATATAACATTTCAGTAACTGTATGTACTATGACTTACCCCTAGGTACTTTATAGACCAGATGGACAACATGAAGGCAAATTGTTTTCAACTGGAAAGCACACAATAGAGGTCCCAGTCCCCAGTGATGGTGAATATGTTGTGGAGGTCCGCGCACACAGTGAAGGAGGAGATGGAGAAGTAGCTCAAATTAAAATTTCAGGTGAGGAGATATCTTCCCTTCTTCTTTCTTACACTACTGAAAATATTAGAGTGAATATTTCCCTCTTAGTTACCTACCTGGAGATGGACACACCATTCCCATCCAAAATCTGAGAGGTAATGCTTTGACAGTGAATGCTCTGATAATTAGAATAGGGCTTAAAATATTTCTGAAGACTCATAATGCACACAGGACACTTCAGCAACAGTCCAGCTGCTGGAAGCATTGCCAGCCTTCCAAATGTCAAACTGTTTCTACTGGTAATCCATTAGGCTGCCATTTTTAGTAGTCTTACAAGCATAACTACATGATGCAGTCCTCAGACTCAAGATGTTAGCTTGCAACAATCCTGTGGTTTCTAGTTCCTGTTGCCTCTCTCTCTCATTCCTGTGTCAACTGCACTATGAGCAAAGTGAATGAGAAAAATGAGTGGGCCACAGTGATCCAATTGCTAGGGAGGTTCCACTTTTCAGGAAAGAGGCAAGCTGTGACACAAAAATGTAAATAAACAATGAGAAATGCAACGTGCTCACTGGTAGAGTGGTCTGGATGATAGGTAAAGAAGGAAACGGACTATGGCTCAGGCTAATTCAACTTGTGTTCGGTTTTGACTCTAAATACAAGCTCAGGCATACTCTGCACTGGTCTCTTCTGTTAGTTCTGTAGTCTAGTGCCTTAGCGCAGTGTATGAAGTAGAACATAGGAATAAATATCAAGTATTGAAAATGCCTTTGCAAGGTTGCAGTTTAAACACATTGTTATGGAGGGGCAATTAATTGTTGCAAGATATGATTTTCAAATATCAATATTGTTCATTAACGTTCCCTATTCAGAACTCTCACCACCCCGACCACTAATTTCACAGTATCGCAGTATCACCAAGGTTGGAAGAGACCTCAAAGATCATCAAGTCCAACCCATTACCACAGACCTCAAGACTAGACCATGGCACCAAGTGCCATGTCCAAAGCCACCTTGAACATCTCCAGGGACGGTGACTCCACCACTTCCCTGGGCAGCCCATTCCAGTAGCCAATGACTCTCTCAGGCAAGAACTTTCTCCTCACCTCCAGCCTAAACTTCCCTTGGCACAGCTTGAGACTGTGTCCTCTTGTTCTGTCACTGGTTGCCTGAGAGAAGAAGGTAACCTCCTCCTGGCTACAACCACCCTTCAGGTAGTTGTAGACAGCAAGAAGGTCCCCCCTGAGCCTCCTCTTCTTCAGGCTAAACAATCCCAGCTCCCTCAGCCTCTCCTCATAGGGCTTGTGCTTGAGGCCTCTCACCAGCCTTGTTGCCCTTCTCTGGACACGCTCAAGCACCTCACTGTCCTTCTTAAATTGAGGGACCCAGAACTGGACACAGTACTCAAGGTGTGGCCTAACCAGTGCAGAGTACAGGGGGAGAATGACCTCCCTGCTCCTACTGGCCACACTATTCCTAATGCAGGCCAGGATGGCATTGGCCTTCTTGGCCACCTGGGCACACTGCTGGCTCATGTTCAGGCAGGTGTCCATCAGCACCCCCAGATCCCTTTCTGTTTGGCTGCTCTCCAGCCACTCTGACCCCATCCTGTAGCTCTGCATGGGGTTGTTGTGGCCAAAGTGCAGCACCTGGCACTTGGATTTTTTGAATGCCATCCCCTTGGACTCTGCCCATCTGTCCAGGCGGTCAAGGTCCTGCTGCAGAGCCCTTCTGCCCTCCAACCCAGCAACATCAGCCCCCAGCTTGGTGTCATCTGCAAATTTGCTGGTGACTAACTCGATGCCCTCGTCCAGAGTGTGCAGTCTTACCATGTGCAGTCTCAGCACAGATGTCATGCTGGCTATGCAGGCTGATTGCATGGAGGCATTTAAAACCTGCTCCTGGTAAATTCTTGGCAGGCAATTTGCAGGCAATTCAGGATACAGTAAGGCAGTAGCAAGCAGCAAACATGGATACAAGGACAGAGCACATTGTGTCACTTACTCATCTCCTTTTACCAATACAACCTGAGACTAATGGGCGTTTGGACACAGAATAAGCTAACCAGAATGGCAGTTAGCCAAGCTTGACCATATTAGTTGAAACCATTGGCTTGCTTTACCCTTTTTAGGGCAGAACACAGGCCTTGCACAAGGCATGCACAAGCTGAGCTGTGTACCTTGTTTAGCACGGGATGCAAAGGGCCAGGGTCCTTAGGCTCAGTGGCTCCAGGTTCTTTGTCCTCTTTCCTGCAATCGCTTCTCCCCATAGCCAAAGGAGAGAGAGCAGAAAAACATGTCTGGGCAAACCAGGACATGTATAAGCCTATTTTGGCCTGCTGAGACCTACCATGACACACATGCATTGTATTCTTGTCTTTTTAATTGAAAAATGAACTTGAGGAATATTAATGATTAAATGCTAACAGTACTTTTGTCACATAATTGGTGTACTCATTATTGTCTTTTAAGTAAACAATGCCTGTGCTATATTATCTCTGTACTGTGAGACTAACTTCCCATTCCTAAAGTATGCTGCTTTTTTTAATACTATATACAGTTTGTATCACCTATTGTTAACTCATCAGTATCACCATTTTTGTTTATAGGAAGCATCTATTCCACTTTTTGTCAAATGGAATCTAAAGGTGGAGAGTCCATTATTTGCCAAATATGTTGGTCTCGTGATTAACCACTACACTGTTGACATTTTTTGGTTTAGATTTTAACATTTGTGGAGTCTGGCCATTTGTTTCCTTTTATATCTTTTGTCTAGATTAAAGAGTCTTTTTGTGCCTGATGTGTTCTCTCCATTATATCAGTCACTTGACTAATCAAATACTAAACAGGTGGAGTGTCTTGAATTTCTCTGTGATAACATTTTCTTCAGGTCTTAAATGATTTCAAAAACTCTTCTTTTAACTTCTCTAGCTTCTGAGAATTCCTTTAGGACTGTAGATATTATGATTATGTGCACTGTTTTTACTCTGCTGTCTACAGAGTTAGTCTTGCCTCCCTACGCTTACTACTCCCATCAGTATTCATGAAAGGCTTTCATTACCCATCTGTTTCCTTGCACTGGACTATAAATGGTTTTCATCTTGCTTGTGCAACACCAGCTCTAAATCATTCCTGGAATCCTTACCTTCCAGGCTACAGTGTTCCATCCTGATTTGTGTGGCATGTCTCTGATTTTCCTAGGTGTGTAATTTTGTATGTGGCTATGAGGAAGTATAGTTGGTTTTGAATGACTTCAGTTCCCATGCTGTCTGGATTTCTATATAAATGTGTTGTTGTCATTAGTTTTCACTACTTTGCAGTTTTGGTTCATGTACATGTTTCCTTAGGTGTTTACTTTTAGTTTTGAGTGAAAATGTTTGGACTGTCTTTTGTCTGCTGCTGCTTACTGGAATTACACTAGAAATTCAATGGCCATTCATCAACAACTGTGTTTTGTTTTCTGAATTCTGTTTGAATTCTTAATCCACATATCATACACACTGTTAGGTATCATTTTCTAGGAAAGTGTCTTGGGGTATGAAGTCAAACACTTTTACAAAACCTGTAATACATTGAGGGAATCGTTTTCAACGTGTTTTATGAACTGCAAAAAGGATGAAGCAATTGCTATCTTTAGGACATGTCTTAGGACATCTTTATATCAGACATGTATTAACATTTATCACCAGTGTGATGTAAAGACCTTTTAGGCAGTAGTAGAGAGGTTATTTTCCAGACTGAAAGCAGAACCATCATGTCAGCACAGTATTGAGCCCAAGCTGATCAGTCTTGCCAGTAATGTCTGCCCCAAGCATTTCTCTACAGATTTTAGCACCTCTGGGAGAGAGTGCACTCTACAAATGCTAGTTCATAGAGTTTTGTATTCTGTGTTTCCACACTGCAGGCAAGTTTTCAGCCACAACTTACCATACCCCAGTTAGACAGAGTGACTGTGCCTCTCATGGCCTGGATAAAAGCAACGTTCCCTGAACTCAGTTTAGGAAAGAAACTAGAAAGGGTGATAAAAAGCAGGGTAATATCTTTGACATATGCAATATACAGATCATTGAGCAAGTATTTGGGGCTATTTCGGGTTTCAAATCATGCTTTTTCTGAAAAACAGAATGAGATGTGGTCTTAACACCTACATATGGCAAATTATGTCTCCTAAGTTTTATTCTTAAGAATCTTTTCCAGTATTGTGACGGAGTTTAGAATAGTTACCCAAAAGAGTTTATAAAATTATAACATTTGTAAAATCTTTTAGATAATGATTTTTTCTCAGAAATGTACAAAGGTTTAGTTTGATAGGAATGTGTGTTCTAGTGGTTGACTGGCCAAAATGGAATTGATGTGTTTAACAAGAGATGTAAACAATAGCTAAGGCAAAACATAAGGCATCTTACAAAACTCAGAGACAACCATTGCCTTACTTGAACTTTAAGCATTTGAATCTGAAGTTTCCAAAACAAGTATTTTCCTGAATGAGTGAATAGGGCAAATTAAGCAAGTAGGGCAAGTATTCATAATAGCCTGACAAGGAATGACCAGACCTTATGCAAACTGGAAGGCTGCATCAAAGAGAGAGGAATGTTCAGAAAACCTGTGTGTCTTCCAGACAGGTGGTTTCCTGCTGTTGACAGAGAATCAAGTCCAAAGTAATCTACATAATAAACGTGAGTTAGGTGTCTTAAGCTCCTATTTATAATAGTTGTCATCTAGGGTGTAACTGAGAAACTTAAACAAAGCCTGTAGCTTTTGAGTTGCCCCAGATTACTAGGGACACGGTCCTGGCAGGCATGACATGATCTACAGTGGACCTGAGGTCTTCTGAATCAGCAACTGGAGACCAGTTAGAACACCAGAAGACATCTTTTGGCCTGTATTTCAGGAGTATTGATCTGCACCTTTTTGCAAAACAAAACCTATTTCTTGATGGTACAGTCCTCAGACTATTACCTGTTACTGATCTTCCATGTAAGTGAGGAGGAAGCTGCAACCTGTAGTCTAAAAGTGACCAAAAGATACTTCAGAGCCTTTGAACAGTTAGTAAGGGAATCTGAGGCACAGACTATTTTAACTCTCTCCTTCCAGTTGCAGGCAGTGACAGTGGAAAGAACAGATGGTTTCAGACTCCATGGTTGCTTTCACAGCCACAATTTTGGCTTATCTACATCAAGTGGGAGACACCTTTCTCAAAAAAACAAAAGGCTCTGCTGAGGAGTTTGCAAAGCTGATCAACAGGGCTTTAAAATAGATGTGAAGCGGGTGGTGGCTAATAATATCGGGCTTGCCTGTAGGATGACACATCAGGGACAAGGTGCTAGTAAGGGCCTTCAACCTGTTGTCTTGAAGCATGCTGGGGACAGTGCAGCACACTCAATGCCTTACAGAGATGAGACAGGGGCTCTTGAGGTAGTAGGAGTCAAAAGGGAAATGGCAGTGCAGTTGTTTTAAACTAGAGAAGGGTAGATTCAGATTGAACATTAGAAAGTTCTTTACAATAAGAGTGGTGGAACACTGGAACAGGTTGCCAGGGAGCAGAGCTGGGAGTTGGGTGGGGGGATGGTGCTGGAGTAGGTGACCTTTAAAAATCCTTTCTTAGTGCGTTCTATGATTCTGTGATTTGTGTGGCTGCTGTTGCTGAATTAACTTTGAATTGTATTTCAGTATAAGAACATCTAGTTCAGGAATGCAGACTGTCCCTGAAGTCTTAATTTAGGTATTAAAAGTATAGTACATTTCAAATGGCAAAATTACTTTTGAAAGTCAACTTTAAAAGAAACAAGGAATACATGTTATTTCTAGCTCAATTCCTTGTCTAAGGGACAAGGTTGCTTTCATATTTTCTTCATTTTCTATTCACAGAAAACCCAGTCATATGCTGAAGAGGGAGTCAAACATTCAGCAGCAACTTTGCTTTTATATAACCTGTTGGCTTCTTTTACAGGGTACACTGATTTAGTTGAGAATTATATCGAGGGTGCTTCCCAAACACAACCACCTCACATGCATTTCTCTTTCGCAGTCATCTTGAGCTATAAATGCTTACCATAAAATCACTTTGTGTACAGATGTTGAGCTATAATCAGTGTAAAACGTAGTCACGAATGGTTGTATTTTTTGGCCAGTTAAGGGTTTGGAGATACTTCTCAAGTCCATCCCAGTAAATTAATGAGCAGCATGATTTAAAATTCATTCTTGAGATACCACAACCAGCTGAAAGTTGGAACTGCTTGCTTAACCAAAGGAGTCAGTTTCAATGGCTAATAACAGGCTTATCTGTTTTCTTTGAAATGTATTAAAAGGCTGAGATCTCTCTTTCTTTCTTGCATGCTTTTTGAATTGCAGTGCTTTGTCATAATGGTAACATTAATGTAATCAAAGAAACCTTCCAATCAGTAGGAACTAAAACCATATGGCACTTGATTCTTTTGTCACTTCACTTGTGTAGCTGCACTGGCCTTAGTGCAATTAATCTGTGACAAAGTAAGGAAGAAATAGAATCCAACTCTCAAATTCTAAAATGTCATGAGTGTGGCAGTAGGGGGGCAACTCCTGATTTTTCAAAAAAGGAAGCTACCATGCACCTTCAGCTTCAAATATGAAATCAGGTTAATTTCTCGCTTTAAATAATGTTGTGGACAATAGTTTATATTGTGTATATGCTTATAGCAAGAGGATAAAATTGCAGCTTCTCTGTGTTCACTGCACACGTTTACATACACACATGAATTCCACTTGCCAGAGGCATGTTTTAGAATCCTGAAAAAGTATTTACTTTGAAGCACAGCTTTTTCAAAGGAAAATGCAAAATTTTTGCCTGCAGTAACTCATGAGAACATTTATTTAATTTTATATTTTGATTTTATTGCTGTTATTTAAAGGGAACACTAGTATTTCTTGCACATATGAGTATCAAGTAAATCAGGTGGTCACTCACTTTTTTATGTGGTACTTTTTGATCATAATTTGAAAATGTCCACTTACTGCAAAGGTTATTGTAGTAACAAGAAAAGAGGAGAACAGAGAACACAGGTAAAAATCAAAAGGAATACTGATGAAAGCAGTCCTCTAACTGGTATGACAGTCCTGTGTTACTGATCTTGGAACTTATTATACATGCCAAAAAAAAACTTCTATTAAACTAAAAATACATTTCCAAAATAGCTCTCCTTGAAAGAACGTAATTTTCATAATATATTTGCTCTTGGCCCATGGCTTAAAAAATTAAATAGAAGATACTCAGAATACCCTCTAATCTGGTACAAAAATCTGTTTGTAACAACATATCAAGTTCTCTGGTATTTCTCTTGTGAAAGAAACACCTTCTGCTTCATCAGTTCTAAAGTGCTGCCTCCTTCTTCTAAACCTTTCTTTGAAAACCAGAGTTTACCAATTCCATGCATTACAGCTGGAACAAGTTTTTTGGTTTTTTTTTTTAAACTGTGTTCTCCTCAATTTAAATTTATTCTCTTCTTCGTGTATTTGAACTCAACAGTAGGACAAACTGCAGATGTTTTAATTTCTAGTTGCATTTTCTTAGTCTGCATTATCCCATGACAATCCCAATGTTGTTTGTCATTTGTGTTTACTTATATGGGAAGGGTTGGATACACACCAAGTGTGAATACAACAAAACTTCATTTTTAGCCATAAGGCTCACAAGTAAGCTGTGTTGTGGTGATTGACAGGCTTTATAGACAAAAATTAAATGTATGTGTATGTGGATTTAGAACACAGCTGAGAACAATATCACTCAAGACAAGAATAGGGTAGGTTGTTCATTATCAGAGAATCTCTGACAAGACAGGAATCTGTAGCTCCTATGTATCAGAAAACAGAAAAAGTGGTCACTGTCTTGAAGACGACCATGTAATTTCTTCCTGCTTTCATCTTCAGTCTGAGGTGCCACATGCCATGCCTAGGAACTGTCTGCAGAATCTCCACTGATGGCTGTCACATGGTCATGAGAAGGCATGAGAAGGCATGAGAACCCTACTGTGCCTTTAATCATTAGGAAAAAAGAAGTCTATTGCAATTTCATACACCTCGTTCCATGTTTCCATTTGTTACATAATGGAGATTTTGCTGGCTATCCACAAGTTTGCAGAAGTGCTATAAGATGTTACTGTCAAGGAGACATAAAGTAAAGGTACTGAAGATACTAGAAGTTAGCAAAGAAAAATACTTTAAAAATACAGAGAAAATCATTATGAGGAACAGCTGTGAAGTGAATTCTGTGCGAGGCATTAAAAAGAGGCAAGGAAGTATTCAGTGAAGGTAAGGATGGCTGGTAAGGTGGTCATGGACAACAGGAAGAGTAGTAAATAGGAAAAGCTTAGTCACTTTTCTTCATGTTATGAAAATGACAGTACTCAGTAATGTAAGCAGGCAGCAGACTGAAAAATATCAAAGAAATACTCTTGCATGGCACAAAATTGAATTGTAGAACTTACTGCTACAGATGATGTGCAGAGTAAAGTTACAAATACAGGCTTGCTCTATCAGTCCTTATTTAAAACTGTGCCACATACTCAGTCTTTGACTCAGATGCTACTGAACAGAAGCTACAAAGCAGCTTAGGAGCCACTGGAACAGAAATGGAAAAGAATGTCAGAAGAAAGTCATATTCTCTCTGCCATTTATTTTTTTTTTTCCTTTCCACTGCATCTGTTACGACTCTTGGAGTGTCCTAAGCTAGACAGACCTTTGGTTAAACTCACTAAAGCTGACTCTATACTCCCAGCTTCAGGAAAATGTACAATGAAACACCCAGATGATATTTAGTTGGTGGACAAAGGATTAGTATCTTTTGGTTCACTGTGCAATCAAAACTACCTTTTTTTTTTTTTTTTTAATCCAACAAGCTTTTGCTGGCTTGTGTTTCAGTAGAGTCATCAATTTACCAATGGATTAAAGGTCTGCCACTCACATTCAGTTTGACTGAACTATACTACTTCATTATATTTTCCAGCCATTGAGATATATCATACAGCAACTTTCAGGGTTTTTATTATGCCAACACAGGAACATTATGCCACTTCCCTTTTATGAAACAGAATAGTTTGTATTTTATATTCAGTGTAGTCTACGATTAGAGGAAGATGCAAAAAGATCAAAACGATTGTTATTTAACTCTCTTGTACTTAAGTGTGGCAATATAGCAAAGAAGAATATCACAGAAATAATCACATAGTCCATAGAGTGAATGCCAGGATTAGTATTTTGCTTTACTAGTGTAATCCCTTTGATGCATAATGATTTAATTTAATACAAATGCATATTCTCCTTTCACTTCTTGGTAGGATGTTCAAGTGTTGAACTACATTATGCGATATTTTTAATTGCTTTGAGAAATCAAAGCCAGCCAACTAGTGTTAAGAATGACTTTAAGTAATCTTAGGAAGACTCATCTCATTAATTTTTTCCCCTTAATAATCTAGACAGGATTGCAGACGTGATCACAGGGGTGAAGGAATAAAGAAGGAAATACTTTCTCGTCATGACAATTCTTATGTGCTTTAATTTTCACTAGCAAGATGTGGAACTGCCTTGTTCAAATCCTCGTGGTGTTTTTCAGTCCAATGATTAACAATCTGTCTTACTTTTTGTGAGTGTCTTGGAGTGGTGGCATACTCATATCTCTCAGTTTTATGCACCTCTGAGTTTTATGCACCTAATCTATCCACATTCCTTTTCTTCTTAGTGAGGTGAGCCATCCTAGGCTGGATGTCTACTGTAACTCATCTCTTGATAAAATCTCTCAAGAGAACAAAACTCAGTGATTCTCTGACAAAGACAGCACCTCCCTTACTACTCTTTGGTAGTACTACTCTTTGGTAGTACCAAAGAGTACTATTCTTTGGTAGTAAGGGAAGTGCACAGCTCTCTAGTATTAAGGAAGTTTCCAGAGTCCACTTCCTTTAATAAACACCAAGGCTTAGTGTGCTGGAGCAGGGCAATCTGACAGAAGCATGTAACTGTTTAAGGAGCAATTACAAAGATGGTGAATTCATAGTTCTGGTAATGGCAAATTATACAATAGAAAGCAGTGGCTAGAAATTGCAATTTGGGAGGTTTGGACTGGACATTAGGAAAAACTTCACCCAGGTGGTAGTGCAGTACTGGCACAGGTTACCCAGAGCATTTTCATCTTTAGTAATTTCTGTGACAGTTGGGCAAAGCTGCAGCTGATTGCATCCAGTGTTGACAGGGACCCTGACATGAGTGGGAGGTCAGACTAGACAGTCCCAGAGGTACAGACAGGTACAACTAGGTGTTTTGTGCACCTGCAAACACTATAACTTCCAAACTTCAGACCTCCTGACAGTACATTCAGTGATAAATGTTTCATTACAATTACAGTTTGTACTGTGATTATTTGGCAGGTTCATATTTTTGGATAAACAGATTTATTTGTTGCTACAGATTTAGAGAGTAGATAAAATCACATATTTGCTAACTTGAAAGTACCTTTTAAGTGCCAGTGATCATACTTCTGTATTTGCACTCTTCATATATAGATAGATAGGTAGATCTAGAAGTGGTAAATAGTACCTCTTGCTACATACTGAAATGTTTCATGGCATTTTCAGAATATTTGAAGGACTTAAATGTCAAAATATTCTTGCCTTTAAAGATCAGTATCATATATTTCACTTTCGCTGTATTCCAAAGCCTGTTCACAGAAGCAAGAGATAGATGGCTGACAGCTCAGTTCTTCAAAGTATATCCTTATCAGTAAAAATTACACTATTTTGCTCTGGGGAGGCGCTTTCTAGGCCAACTGTTTGCTTTCTTCCTTTCTGCCCCATCTAAGATTTTTTGTGTGTGTGTGTGTGTGTTGTTGAAGAGCCAGGCTGGGCTAGCTTGTTGAACTGACTTCTGTTCTTTGCTGCTTTTCAGCCCATTAGTTTTATCGACTGTGTTTTGGCCGTGTTGCTTCTCAGTCCTGGATGATTCTTGATCCTATGGTTCCCACTAGTTTTATCAACTGTGTTTTGGCCATGTTGCTTCTCAGTCCTGGATGATTCTTGATCCTATGGTTCCCACTTGTGACAGTTTGGGAGTTCCCCACCCCCCCACACTTTGTAAAATGACCCAGACTAGAACTCAGCCAGCTGGAAGTCAAGGACTGAAGCTCTATTTACAACTCAGCACAATGTACAGCAGATAGATACACTATATACAGGAATATTGACAGAAATAGACAAGTTAAAGGTAATACAGAAACACAACACCCCTCCCAGAAATCAGAGACCCCAGGAGGGGCTCCCAACCACCCTTCCACCTTCCCCCCACCCCTGTACCTTACCCCAAGGTTTGCCTTACGTGCAAGGTAAATTAGGAGGATCAACCAGGGGAGTTAGAAGGAAAGTGGTTAGTGAGGATTAATCGGCAGAGGAGTTAGAGCCAGAAACTGCTAGATCACCCCAGCAGCTGCTGTTCCAGCAAGAGTCAGACAGAGACTGAGTTATCTATGTTTTGGTTAGTGTTCCCAAGCAATTTCTTAGCAAGTGTATGAGTGAAGTAGACATCATGATGTTTTCCTTTCACAGCCTATAGTGTAATTTTCTCTATTAAAATATTCTAATTAGCCTCAAACCAGCACACCACTAGTTTTATCAACTGTGTTTTGGCCATGTTGCTCCTTAGTCCTGGATGATTCTTGATCCTATGGTTCTGTTCTTGTGTTGCAGCACTCAAGGAGGCAGAGGGAGAAGCACTTGTAAGCGAAAAGGGGTGACACATCTTGTGGTGAATTGGGATGAATTTATTTGTAAAAAAATATACCCAAATCCATATTTTCTTGGAGAAGGAGTAGGTTCCTCCCTCAGAAATCTCCATACATGCCATCTGTCCAAAGAATATCTGTCCTTTTTTCTTATTTTCAGGGTTACAGTGAAACTTTCTCTTCTGGCCTTCGTGTTTTTCCTTAAAAACACAGCCCTTTTTGATGAAAAGCTAGTCAGCGACTCTCTGAGACAGTGATCTGATTTCTCTGAATGACAATCAACCATAATTTTGGAGGCAATGCAGAATACATTAATGTTGGAACATTTACAACCAAGTGTTTTTCCACACCAAACAATCAACGTGATCACAGATAAGCTTTTCTATAGCAAGGAGCTATTGAAACTCACTCCAAGCTCCTCCTGATGCATCAGTAGGCAGTTTGCAGCAGTGAACACTTCATCCTAGCAGAGCACATGATTCAGCCTTACTTTGCTTGGAAATAGTCCTGGTGCCACTAGTAAGCCAGTTTTTCTGGAGTAACCACTCCTAACTTGAGGGCCGGGGCAGGTGATCAGAGGTACGACAAGCCTTTAGGTCATATGAGTGATCCTGAAACTCACAAAATTTATTTGCAGTACAGCTGTTGCCTGTGTTACAGGAGGACCTCCACAGTTGGACTTGCTATTACTATTTTTTTAGTATAATGCTTTGAAAGAGTACATTTGAAAAGTACTACCTGTGGTCTTCTGCTTAACTTTCCATGCAAAAGAATCTATAATGAACATTAATATATATGAAGGGGACGAGGTTTCTGAGGAAAAAATATTTGGATTTATTGACAGTTAATTAATAGCCCACTGACTGAAAATAATCTCATTTTCCTCGGAGTCCAAAACATCTTTTCATTTTGGCAGCCCAGATCAGTAGCAGGGTCAGAGCCAATGGAAATGAAACCACTGCTGCTGCATGCTGCCACTACCAACCTGCCAAGTGCTATTTCTAGAACAAAACCAAAACATTTACTTGCCTCTGGTATATGGATTTTCAAGTAGGAGATGACAGGCTGGCACCATGGAATGGACAAACAACCCAGCAGCACTTCAGATAAGTTCACAGTATCACAGTATCACCAGGGTTGGAAGAGACCTCAAAGATCATCAAGTCCAACCCATCACCACAGACCTCAAGACTAGATCATGGCACCAAGTGCCACGTCCAAACGCGCCTTGAACACCTCCAGGGACGGTGACTCCACCACCTCCCTGGGCAGCCCATTCTAGTAGCCAATGACTCTCTCAGTGACGAACTTTCTCCAGTTGTTACTGTTCTCTCTCCTTTTCTTTCATAGAATCATAGAATCGTAGAATGGTAAGGTTGGAAGGGACCTCAAGGATCATCTAGTTCCTACCTTCCTTCAGTAGTTTTAAAGGTGTTTCACAGATGTATGGCAAACCTTACCATGGGTGGATGCACATGCAATATTACTTCCATCTATACATCTACTCTGCTGCAAAACAAGAATTCACAAGGCTGTCTATTACTCCGTAGCACCTTTCTTGAGAGTTTTGTGGCATACGCAGGGGGAAAATTTCCTAGTGCCCAAATAAAACTATTCCTGGACAAGGGAAAGTTGGACCCATGACTTAGCAGTGATGCCAGTGATGCAAGATAAGCATATTCTAATTAGCTTAGTTATTTTCCATTTACCATGAGTAGGCATAGCAGAATTGAAATTTAGTTATCTGACACTACCTGTTTCTTTCACAGTAGTCTTTCATGAAGACAGTATTTTCAGCTAGGAAAACTGGAACTTCTTTTCAGAAGCCAGTTGACAGAACTACAAGCCCACCCAATTCCTTTGTGCAGTTCAGCTGAAGAAATTGGATTTCTACACTTCTTGCTTTTCTGTTCTACCATTCTCAGAAAAGATGTATTAGTGAAGCCTAATAGATGCTAAAGAAGCTAAAAACAGCAGGCAGAGATCCATAGTTTGTTTTGGTTTTTTTTAATTTTCTCAGAGAGGAGAACAAGCTTGGTTAGAAGCAAGGAGAAACAAAATGTGAGAAGGCTTTTCATTTGCCTTTCTGAAAGTAAAAAGGAGTATAAAAGCAGATAGCTCTGGTGGAAAATCAGTCCATAGATCCCAGACCAAATAGAAAATATTATTTACAGGAAAACTAGAAGATATTTGGCCAGTCTTTCAGAAAGATAAAAATCTATTTTGCAAAACAGACACTGTGGCAGACTCATTTCTTAAGAAGTTATAAACTTAAATCCTTGATTGTAAAATACCAGCCTAGGGAAATAAAAATCCTCTTCCTTAACTCTTAATGTATGATGGCTTGTTGCATGAAAAATGTGTTGCAGAGGCTTTGTCATTCAGATAGACAACCTGCATCTACCTGAAAAATTCTACCTCGTGAGAGGAAGGATCTGTAGAGGGAATCAGTGGCACTGAGGATCCAGCTCCACACTGTATGCTCATGTCAGGTTTTACTTTGGACTGCCTTTAATCCAGTCCTGCACAGGTTATTCAAGACATCTTCACAATGCAAAACAAACACAAACAAATGGGACAGATGACATACTTTAAAAACACACTCCTCAAACTGGAATTGTCACGTAGACATCCCCCTTAGCGTTCAGTACCTGGGAACTAAGAAATCCACTGTCATTTAATACAAATTAATTCTTGATCAGTCTGTCCTGATAACAAAATCCAAGAAGGAGTTTTGTCACAACAGCAATAGTTTGTAGTTTGTGTATGTTGGCACAGCAAACACTTTCCACTGAGAGAAGTTATTCACTTATGACAGCTTCATAGATGACCAGTAACTAATTTCCTGGTTCACAGAACTGATGAAAGTAGGATTTCTAAACAGACCTCTAGGTTTTGTTTTATGATCTGGCATAAAAAAAGATACTGATGTTGGGAGAAGGGCCAAAAATATCATATCTTAAAGATAAGTAGCATTTAAGGAAAATAGTGATGTATTTTTAATAACAAACTGTTATGAAGGCTTGGGAAATATATTAAAGTCTGAACTGTTTTCATGCCTATTTCATTTAGACATTGAGTTAATTTCATTTCTTCTGAGTATAATTGGAAGACTGTTGCGTGCTGTTCTAGACGTCAGTAAAATCTAGGATCTCCATTCAGAAATGTAAAAGATTTCATGCCAGACTTTATCTGGTTGAGATGAAAGTAGAGAATTTAAAATACAAATAGAAAGCTGTGGATTACTGGGACTTTACTAGAAGTTGCTATGATATGTGAAGATCTTACTGAAGGAAAATCCTTCTAGCAGTTATTCCCTTCATTTACTCAGATAAGCAACCATTTGTAAGAGAAGCTGCTGAAAAAACTTAGGTTAACTGCACACATCCCATGCAAATTGTATTCAGCATTAACCTACTTTCTGAGTAAATGTTTCTATACATAGCTTAGTCGTTGTCTTGAAAATACCAACTCCAGGAACTCCATAGCAGACAGTATTAAGACCTTCATGGAAATACTGCAAGATTTCACAGCTTTTGCCTAGGGTTGTTAGAAAGCAAACAAAAAAGTAAGGTGTGTGTTTCATTATTTGAAAGAAATAAGGACTCTTGATGTGAAACCTATAAATGGTGTCCTACGGTAGTTAAGCTGTATGATGCCGATTTATTTTTGGCCTTGACTTTGATGACTGCAGTAGGCAATGGCATGCACACCGGATATGCAAGATGCTGGTTGAGAGGAGAGATCACAAATTGTAACACTAAGGAAAAAATGAATCTTTAGGTACTAAATACATCCGGCTCATACCGGACCAGACTTCAGAAGCAGCCTAATAATCCTTCTGTTTTCCTTTACCTCCGCGTGTTTCGGTGCTCACGTTCATTTCGTCTCTATCTGGCATTTCCCTAGTTTTTCAAGATTGTTAAAACAGACAGATGACAATTGCATTACTGCACAGAATTAAATCTTGCAGTCTGTACTCAGGCAAACTTACATTAATTTCCATTCATGAGCCACAGAAGTGTACTGACTCTCAGGCACTAGTGAATGGTGTTTCTGGTAAGTTTGGTTCCTCACATGTGGGTCAGTAATCTAGCAAGAGAAAAGAAGAGATTATCTGTTTAATGTGTGTTTGTTCTCTTAATGCTCTGTTAATGCATCTAAGGGTAGGATTTGTTTCCTTGCAGAAAGCTGTTACATACATCTCTGCAACAGTGCCTAATCCTTGTAAGGAACTGCTGTAATGGAGCGAATGCTAACTATTAATTCTGGAGCCAGCGAGAACATCTCAGGGGAAGATTTATTATTCCTGTCGGTGTGTAGAGTAGCTACGTGCAAACAGCAGTTTTCTCATGCTTTCTCATTCATCTTCACTCAGCAAACTTTTTTTCATGTTTTCCTTCATTAGAAGCATTCAAAAGACAAGTTAGTTGTGTCTTTCCAACTGCATTATTCTGATTTGTCAAAGGCAGAATATATTTTTGTGTGGATATTCATAAACATGAAATCTGGATTCCTTTTCTTCTATGGATATTCATTCATTAAAAACCACTACTTTGATATTTGGGGATAAAGACTATGGAAAATATTAACGTGCCTTATAACTCATTAAAAAGTGCATATAAATATAACCAAATACTTTCACAGTTGCCAAAATGTGCAGTTGTTATGCATGAAAATATATTTGAAGATGCATTCCTGTTCATCTTAAGCATAAAATTCTTCTTTTTGGATAGACAATTGTTTCGATTCTTTCCTTAGTTTTGCCTTTCACTGAGGTGGATATCCTGCTCCCTATGGAAAAAGATGCTATTCATCATAGAAATGTGCTTTTTACATCTGAACCTAGCTGGTGAAGGATTGTTAGGTCTCGGGTCTCTTGTTTGTCCAAGTGCTTGGATATCAGAAAGAACTTAGGAAAATTCTTGACCTCAAAAAGCATCCCCACAGCAGTAGGGGAAAGAATAGAAATAGTAGCAGTGGAGAGTTTTGAGGTGTCAGAAGCAAGAGAAAAAGGGCAAAGCATAATACGTGGGACAGGGAAGAGAGTAGAGCAGCAGAAAGACTTGATTTGGGTGAGAACCAGGGTCAGGAGGTGTAGTGTGATGAACCTAGAATAAAGGGCAGACAATAAGAGGAATATGGCTGGAATTGAATGTAAATTCTGTGGAGAAAGCTCTGAAATTCTGGCTTCATTGCAGATGCTGTGGACTTTCTCCCTGGTGGGAAAATGAACAAGCTAGGGTCGTAAAAGTGCTTGTTTACACCCTCTGTGATAGAAACAGGAGGGCAAATAGTTTAAGCCTGTCTCTTCTGACCCCTGATGTGAAGTTTGCATAGAGCAAAGTCATGACTTTGATCTGAAAGACACTACCTTTCAGATCTGCTTTACTAATAGTACTTAAATGCATTACTGAAGGCCAACTCAAAACAAAACAGGCCTTCTGATGGCTTATGATCCCCTTTTTGTTAAATGATTTACTGGGAGAGGAGCTCTACATGAGTGGGTTGGAACAGCTGTAGGCACATCCTGTGGTGTGGTATTTAGTTACCTCATAAGCATACCAGCATACTTCTTTTCCTGAGGTGGAGGGAGCACACACACCTCTAACACATTCAAGAGAGAGAGCTCTTTGATGAAAGTTGTTTAGACCCACCTCTCTACAGCAATACACATGTACTATGTATCTGGTGCTACACAATTGCTCCCACTATACCAATGCTCAGGATTTAGTTTGGAGTACTGTAATAAGCCAGTAGGGAGAAAAGAAGACTCTGGAATTTTCTGATTTGAAATTAATCCACAAACATGGGGTTTATTTTCAATCAATTTCATTCCCATCTAGTTTTCATACTCTCCTATTTACCGTGTGTCAAAAATAATGTAAAAAATAAATACTTGAAAGTAACTTTAACAGATGTTTACTTTCCCCAAAGCTTCTTTCAAATCACTTTTTTTTTTTTTTAAATCATCAGGATATTGCTTTGATAACTCAAAATTAATACCACACCTTTGAGACAAACACAAAATGAAGAATTAAACTCTTTCTTTAAGATGCAGAGACTTCTGAGGCAGACATGTAAAGCCTACAGATCTGCCTTTCTAGGAGCCTGCACAGTGTTGGCCCAGATGATGTGATTTACTTGTCCTTGCAAGAGGTACAATATGAAAATATGAACGCTCTTTTGAGACTCCAAAGCCCTATGAAGAGAGGCTGAGGGAGCTGAGATTGTTTAGCCTGGAGAAGAGGAGGCTCAGGGGAGACCTTATTGCTGTCTACAACTACCTGAAGGGTGGTTGTAGCCAGGAGGAGGTTACTTTCTTCTCTCAGGCAACCAGCACCAGAACAAGAGGACACAGTCTCAAGCTGTGCCAGGGGAGATTTAGGCCGGAGGTGAGGAGAAAGTTCTTCACTGAGAGAGTCATTGGCTACTGCAATGGGCTGCCCAGGGAGGTGGTGGAGTTGCCGTCCCTGGAGGTGTTCAAAGCGTGTTTGGATGTGGCACTTGGTGCCATGATCTAGTCTTGAGGTGTGTGGTATCGGGTTGGACTTGATGATCTTTGAGCTCTCTTGGTGATACGGTGATACTGTAATACTTGAAATTTATCCTACTGTGCCTGTTGTTAGGTAGAACATGTTATCTGTGCTGCTTAGTTTGCCTCTTTAGTATGTTTATTCCTCATGCAGAAGAACATCTGATAAAGAGCTGTTAAAAGCTGATAAAAAGCAGTTCCAGCAGCAGCTCAGGGCTGTCACCACCAGCTGCAAGCACTGCTGTCCTTAGTCGGTGTTCACCAGCAGCATGAACAGTGAGCCACATCCTGTGCTGCCCACCTGCACACTGCCATCCTGACCTAAATGAGCCCTCTCTGGAATAAAAGAGTAGCCCATTCTCCAGTTCCTGTGGCCCAGCTCCAAAACTAACAGCCAGGCATAGTTTGACTTAGTTATTTTCTGATGCAGATGCTTCTTAACAGGGTGTTGGACCATGTCAACTTGAGCCACTTAACATCATAGCAATTCTCATGCATTGGCCAGAGCGAGTCATGTGAACTTTGTAATCTATAAATTTACAAATTTTGTCTTAAAATATTTATTTAAGAAAGACCCTTGTGACTTTAATGGGCATGAATACCAGACCGGTAGAAGTCAGCCATCTGGACTTTATAATCTGGCAGGTAAACAAACGGACCAGGCTCTTTGACATCTCTCAGATTATTGCTGATCGTATGAACATTAACATTTCCAAAGGGGTCTCTTTGCTTCAGCACATTTCAAAGACTCCATTAATTTTGTTTTCACGTGTTTAAATATTTATTTTGACCTTTTACCTCCTGGTATAACCCTCTGGCTTGTCGGACTGGCCAAATGAAAATACCCTGATGTGTTCTGAATAGCCTCACTGCTTGTATAAACATGCTGCATAAACAACTCCTGCAGAGTCCTCTGCTGTACTGCGGCAAGTCCTTTTGTCCCGTTCAGATCATTCACACAGGTAGGAGCTGAGCTGAGGTATGCCAGCTGGTTGTCCTGCCTTTGTACCTTGCGTTCTTTCTCACATGCAGGGCTGTTCCCCCTCGCCACAAGTAATTCTGAAGTAAGACTAACACCGTGTTCTTATCCATTGTGTGCGCAGGTGCTGCTGTTGGAGTACCTACTCTGCTCCTGGTCCTGGTGGTGCCTACCCTGGGTGTCCTCGCCTGCTCGGGGTTCTGAATGTAGCTGGATTTACCTTGTCCTCCACCTAACACAAAGGACTCCCTTTGAAGATGAGGACCACGACTCTTTTTGATTCCTGTGGCACCATCCTAAGCCAAATAAATTACACTTTAAAATAAATTACCCTACCAATTTCCTATGAACTTTAAGAGGACTGAGGCATCCAGGAACTCCTTCATGGAAGTAAATCAACTTTTGAAAGGCTAAGAAATATTTTTAACTTGTTCCAATATGCCTTATAAAAACACTTATGCTGATCTGTGACAGTTGCATGATTCGGTCCAATGGGGCAAGTTACAGTGTTAAAACCCAATAACATAGGCTGTACAGTGAAAGTAAAATCACCATACGTAGGTGCTTTAACTTGAATAACAAATTGTGAAATATAATAGAGATTGAAATGTTGATTGTATGTGATAAATGTAAGAGTACTACGTCTGTCTGTACTATCCTATATGTTTTGTGTACTGCATATTTTTGAATGGCCCCATCATTATTTATTGGGATTACTGGTTTTTAGAGAGACAGTCAAAGCAAAAACTTTTTTCTTTTTCTTTTTCTTTTTTTTTTAAGAGCTATATTTCTTGAGGCTATTGGAGAGACTTTTAAGACCTTGGAATAAAAGTCAGTGACAAGGAAGTTTTTTAAGTATGTTCAGAAGACCCATGCTCAGCTTAAAGGAATTTACCTGTTATTTGCTGACACAAGATTTACCATATACTTTCTTTAAACAATTCTGTTGAAAAAATCTGTTTTGATTATTATTGCTGATTTTAGGAGTCAAATTTCAGCTTTCAGGGAAGAAATGTAAATGTTGGGTTTGATTTAGTATTATTACTAATATTATTATTACTATTGTTATTATTATTAAGGTAGCAATATGACGTTTAGGAGTTTGGAGATGGAGTCCATATTAAGGTCAGCCGAGTGGACCATGAAATGGTAGGAAACCTATGTTATTTTTTAAAGTGAGAAGATTTCAAATATAAAAAGAGGAAAAAAAACCTATACAGTAAATGTCAAAAACAGAGTAGCACAGTAAAAAAAATTATTTTATTTACATTTTTATGCTGCAGATTCCTGGTGTTAACCTTCCTGAAACGAAGGCATACATTTGGGAGAATTATATGCTTTTTTCAAGAACTTGATATTATTCTAATGTTGATAGTGTTGTAAATAAGAGTTTTAAAGTTCTGAGACTGTTTCCCTATTTGCTAGAACACTGAATGATCCAACCATGTGTTAGTACATGAAAGTCAGATCCCAATTGTTAGTCAAAGCTACATGTTTACTACAGCCTTTGCAAAATGGGGACTCTAATAGAGATAGAGAATGTTTTTGTTCTGACTGTGTCTAGAGTGTTTCAGTCCTGGGGGTTTTTGTTGGTTTCTTTGGGTTTTTTTTAACTTGCTAAAGAAATGCATATTCCTTTAGTTTTCCATGATGTGCTGGGAACTAGTTTGAGTGTGAACATTGAAGAAACACCGTGATACTGAATCAGCTGGCTCAAATAAATAGTGCAATGTCTGATGCTTCAAGAACTATAAGCTTTGAATTGTATTTTATTAGCACAACCTTGCTAGCTACTTAGATTTTATCTTTTTAGAATTGATATTGTAGAGGTCCATAATAATCTTTACCTGAAGCAAGAATAGGTCTATTAATAATTTACACCCCCTTTTATTTATATAATTTTATACTGTATATTTACATGTAAAAGTGTAGAGTCTTCATTATAAATATCAATCATACTCTTTTCATTTAATTTTAACTATTTGTTACAAGATGAACATTTTTTAAACAGGCGAAAGTGTTAACTTCCCTACAGAGGAATGTCTAAAGTGTCAAACACTGATGAGTTTCATAAATTGTATGATTATTTGAAAGAGAAATGAGCTGTCTTCACACGTGAGAACCTAACACGCTGTAAGCCGTCTGTACAAAGACAATATGTGGTTTATTGTTTCATTTGGTTTGGTTCTTTTGCAGTGCAACTCATTTTTGTATACCCTACAACCGTAACTAAACCTTTTGCCAAATGCATGATTGCCTTTTACTTTTTCTAACACATGGTGTAAAAAGCAAAACCGTTTAGTTTCTGCATGGAAGTGACCTGGATAGGAAAACCACTTCTTTTTTAACATCAACCACACAGATGAGGTAGATCTCACATGCTGAGCAGGTAGTTGGAGATTTTTCTGTTTCATGTAATTGTGTAAATTTGACTGGGACCTTCAGTTTCAGATTGTTGTCAAGAAAAATTAATGTATCATCTGCTTTAAAACGCAAAAATTCTTAATTAAAGTTTATATAGATAGAATATTTGTTGTTTCTTTATATTTCAGGAAAATTGATATTACTATTATTTGATACTGATGAATATTGAACTGTTTTTTAGTTACTTTTTATCTTTTCTTTTTTTTTTTTTTCAAATGAGTAGAGCAGGACTGTGCTTTGTCCTTTTTATGAATGAACGGTAAAATACAGTTAAATAAATGTATTAATGTTACTCAAAATACAATAACTGTCTTTTGGATTGGAGCTTTCTATTTTTCAGCTCTCCTATGAGGACAGGCTGAGAGAGTTGGGGCTCTTCAGCCTGGAGAAGAGAAGGCTTCGAGGGGACCTGATAGTAGCCTTCCAGTATCTGAAGGGGGCCTACAGGAAGGCTGGGGAAGGATTATTTACAAGGTCCTGCAATGACAGGACAAGGGGCAATGGGCTTAAACTGGCAGAGGGGAGATTTAGACTGGATGTTAGGAGGAAGTTCTTTACAATGAGGGTGGTGAGACACTGGAACAGGTTGCCCAGGGAGGTTGTGGATGCTCCCTCCCTGGAGGTGTTCAAGGCCAGATTGGATGAGGCCTTGAGTGACCTGTACTAGTGGGAGGTGTCCCTGCCTATGGCAGGGGGTTGGAACTACATGATCCTTGAGGTCCCTTCCAACCTTACCATTCTATGATTCTAATTTCATAACAGGGATGTGGTCACCTCTAACAGTAAAAGCATGGACAGAATGAGGTTCTGTGTATTCTTGCCCTGCCTTCCTGTGAATTTTGCTGGAGTTAAAGAGCTTCTGTGGGATACAGATAGCTGTTTTGCTTTGACTATAGATGACATAGATATACCAGTAACAGAGAGCCTTCTGAGAGCTTTTCAGCATTTTTTTGGAAGCTAGACTTAACTCAGCAAATCATTTTTTCAGTTAACATTTTCTACTGGTGTGTCATGGTCTAATACCAGCTGGCAACTAAGCGCCACCCTGACACTCACACATTCCCCAACCCAAGTGAGGTTCAGTACTGCAAGTTCAGTAGAATAGAAGTGAGAAAACTTGTGGGTTGGGATAAAGACAGTTTAATAGGTAAAGCAAAAGATGTGTGCACAAGGAAAGCAAAATAAGGGATTCATTCATTGCTTCCCATGGGCAGGCAGGTGTTCAACCATCTCCAGAAAAGCAGGGTACCACCTCAAGTAATGATTACTTGGAAGACAAAGGCCATCGCTCCAAATGTTCCCCCTTGCTCCTTCTTTCCCTGGCTTTCAATTGTTGAGGATGATGTGACATGGGCTGGGATATCTCTTTGTTCAGTTGAGGTCAGCTGTGTCCCATCCCAGCTTCTTGCCCACCCAGCTGTCGGGGTCTGGGTCCCTCTGCAGGAGCTGTAGGGATCTGGGGCCCCTTTGCAGGAGCTGTAAGGGTCCATAGGGCTCTATGGTCCTTGTGCAGGAACTGTAGGGATCTGGGGCCCCTTTGCAGGAACTGTTAGGGTCCATAGGGCTCTATGGTCCTTGTGCAGGAGCTGTAGGGGTCTGTAGGGCTCTAGGGCCCTAGATGGATGGACAGAGCCCAGAGGTGTCCAAGGGATTGATTCGGTGGTGTTGGGAGCTTAACAGAGGAGTGGCTTCCTGGGTAGACAGATCAGAAAAGGGATTACAGATTGGTTTATTTATTGCTTTCAGTTTGCTGGTTTGCAGAGATGTGTTGCAACAGTGAGATGATGTTGGAAGCCTGTTTTTGTGTTGCTTCTCTCAAGACAGGAGTGAGCTGTGCGAAATATATTTATATTATGTGTGTGTGTGAGGATGCTGGAAAGGGGGGGCAGAAAAATGGGAACAGGCCATTAGAGTGACTTGAAATCTTTTTTTTTTTCTCAGTGTCACCAACTCAGGACCAGCCTTGGCTTCCTCTACTGTTGCTAGTTGCTGGTTTGCAGGCTGCAGAATCCTACAATCATAGACTGGTTTGGATTGGAAGGGGCCTGAAAGATCATCTAGCTCCAACCCCCCTACCATGGACAGGGACACCTTCCACTGAACCACTTTGCTCAAAGCCCTGTCCAGCTTGGTCTCGAACACTTTCAAGGACAGGTCACCCACAACTACTCTGGGCAACCTGTGCCAGTACCTCACCACCCTCACAGTGAAGAATTTCTGAGATAAATCCCCTCTCTGAAACCATCATTCCTCATCCGATCACTACACTCCCTGATGAAGAGTCCCTCCCCAGCTTTCCTGTAGGTTCTTTTCAAGGACTAAAAGGCCACAAGGTCTCTACAGAGCCTTCTCTTCTCTAGGCTGAACAACCCTAACTTTCTCAGCTTGTGCTCACAGCAGAGGTTTTCCAGCCTTCTGTTCATGGCCTCTTCTGGACCCACTCCAAGAAGCCCATGTCTTTCTTATGCTTGGGGGCCCCAGAAGCTGGAGGATGCAGCCTCTCTTCCCTGCAAAGGCTGTTCTCTGCAGACAGATGCTGCCGCCTTTGTCTCTGAAAAAGAAGGCATGAAGTGACCCAGGTCTTTCCCCACACATGCATGCTTCAGCCCCTGCTGAACCTGAATGAGTCTGCAGGACAGCAGAAGAGGCAGCAGCCCACAGCCCTTCTCACATAGCAGCGCCCTCTAGGCAGTGCCCCATGGCCAGTGCATAGTGTGGAACCTGAGTGCTGAGCTGTGGGTTTAATGTCAAATGTGGTGGCGGAAAAAAAATCGGCATTTTAAGAGGAGATGGGGTCTGGTTTGCTTTTGCTTCAACCTAGAGGGTGAAGGGTTTGATCCATCAACCCAGTAGAGGTGAGTGTTTGAGTGCTGGGCACCCTGGAGTACTTTCTCCTCTGGGAGCCAAAGTGTGTTGAAAGGCAAGGGGCATCACCCAAGCTGCGGCAAGCACTAAGTGTGCTGGTAACTGCACGTCAGTGGTGATGCCATTGGCTTCTGGATCACTCTGATTCAGTGTAGAGCACATTTTAAGACCATTTGGGTTTAGATTTTTTTGGTTTTCTTCATTTGAGTAATAAAAAGTAAGTCAACCCTGGTTCCAAATCTCATCTTTTTAATGTCATTCACACTTATGAGTCCAGGCTTGATCCTTCAAGGTGTGTTCAGGTTTATTCCAGTTTTCTGCAAGCAGTAGCCATGTCAGAGTGGTGTGAGCACAATCCCGGAGCAACAGCTTTGTGCTGGAGGATCCATGGCTGCAGGTACGTGCTGGGCTCTGTCCCACCCCAGCATCCTGCGCCAGGGCTCCACCTCTGTGCCAGCACAACTTGCTTTTGCCATCTAGTAGCATTCCCCAAAACAGGCTCAAAAATGGACCTGGGGAGCCAAGGTGGAGATCAGGGAATCACAGGATTGACTGAATTCAAAAGATCTTTAGGATCATCAGGTCTAGTCATTAGCCTAACACTGACAAGTCCTTCACTTACCCATATCCCTAAGCACTGCCTCCTAAATACCTCCAGGAATGGGAACGCCATCACTATTCTGGGCAGCCTGTTCCAATACCTAAGAATCCTTTCAGTGCAGAAGTTCTTCCTAGTATCCAACCTAACTCCCCTTGGTGCAATTTGAGTCCATCTCTTCTTGTTCTACCACTTGTCACTTAGTTGGAGAGACTGGCTTCCACTTCTCTACAACCTCCTTTCAGGTAGATGGGTGAAGACAGGAAGGGAAAGTGTGGGGAGAAAAGCATGTGGGCTGGTATCTGTGCTATTCAAGCAATTCTTTTCCAAGTTGTTTCAGAGATGAGAACAGGAGCAGTGTGCCAGGCTTGGCACAGCATGCTGCCGATACCTGAAGTTAGTGCTGGAGTTGATCAGCCTGTGGAGCCCAGACAGAGAGAGTATCCCCAGTCTGACATTGTGGGTGATGCAGCCATGCTGGGTTCTGTGTGTCTGGATGTGTACTGCTGGCCACAGCCACCAGCAGGGGCTGGGGGACATGGAAGACAGGCTGGGCTCATTCACGCTGGGATGGTTTGACCTCACAGGTGATCCTGCTCACAGCAGAGCCACACGGCTGTCTCCACGTTGGTGCTTTAGCCCACAGCTCATGTCTGCCTAGGATGGAAAAGCTTTGCCCGCCCTGGATTCATGCAACTCATGTCCATGGGTGATCAGGGGTCAGACTCTGGCTATCAGTCAAGATTTTGGTGTCAGGAGAATTCTGGAGCATTGCAATATTCTTTTTATAGTTCCCTTTCCATATTATCATTTCTGTTAATTGGGAAGTGATGACAGAGTTCTTTTTTCCATCTAGTTCAGGAGTGCTTAAAATAAACCCCAAATGTGAATTGGGAGCTTTTCACTCTGCTCAGCTTCTTGGGACTGTGTGGTGTGCTCTGGGCTCCTGGATGCAAGAAATACAGGGAACTTCCTGGGAGGATACAGCAAAGGCTGCAAATGTGGTATGGGAACTAGGATGTGTAAGAAGAAAAGCTGAGAGACTTGGGACTTTTGAGATTGGAGAAGACAAGACTGAGAGGGAATCTTATCAATGCTTGTAAATACAGCATTACAGGGTAGATGGCAGGACATGAGATAAAACACAGGAGTTTCCACCAAAGAAGTTCCTCCTTGTGTTTAGGTGGTGCAGCCTGCTCTAGGTGTACCTGCTCTGGCAAGGGAGCTGGACTTAGATGATCCCCAGAGGTCCTTTCCAATCTCTACCATTCTGTGTCTTTGTGACACAGCTGGGGACAGTCCGCCTCATCCTCACAGTAGTTCTGTCACTCCTAGGAGCCCCCTGAGGCCCCATCCCTCTGCATTCTGGCAGATAGCATCCCACAAAGCCTCACCAGTCCCCCCCTCCAAAATGAAACTGGCAGCTTTTTGGGAGATTGAAATGCCAGCCAAAGCTGCTGTGCTCTTGTTTTTAAACACCTGAATGCGTTAGCATTGATTTATTTTTAATAGAAGAAATTCCCTGTGATTCCTTATTATTATTTTTTAGTATTGTTCTTATTTGCTCACTTCGCCAGAGGCAGCTTTATTTGGAAGCTTGTTCTCATGCTGTGCCCACAGGCCCTGGCTGTGCTGCCCTGATGGGGTGGCTGGGGTTGGCCAGCAGCACCTGAGGTTTTTGTGTGCCTGGAATACTTTGCCCTGCCCTGACTGGCACTGAATATTTCCTTCATTCAGTGCTCCTGTGTAGCTGCACGTCTTGCAGGGGACCAAAAGAGAAGGAAAAAGACTTTTCTTATTTATTTTTATTCCTTAACCTCAGCAGGCTTTCAGCATCCTGCAGGACAGGGAGACCACAGCCTGCTCACTGCCTGCAAGCCTACAAGAGTGGAGATTCAAGACCATGGGTAAGACCAACAGACCTGTGGATCTGCCCTGACCTACACAAATGGTTGTTCCCAATCTGCTCTCTCAGTGATGCTTCAAATCACCTTGCTCATAGAATCATGGAATCATTTAGGTTGGAAAAGACCTTTAAAATAAAGCTCAACCATTCTCTAACTCTACCAAGTCTGGTACTAAGCCATGTCTCTCAGCACCATGTCTTTACCTTTCTTAAACACCTCCATGGATGGGAATTCAACCATCTCCTTTGGGAGGTTTTTCCAGTGTTTAAAAACCCTTTCAGTGAAATTGTTTCTTCTCATGTCCACCCTAAGCCTCCCCCGGTGAAACCTGAGGCCATTTCCTCTCATCTTGTCACTTGCTACCAGGGAGAACAGGTTGACCCCACTCCAACCTCCTCTCAGGTAGTTCTAATACCCAATATAAACCTCCCTTCCTCATCCCTTCTCCTGCCAGACATTGAGGAGGGGTGGAGATACTGAGAAATGTTACAGCTGTTTATTTCCAGGAGCTCACTATACAAATGAACCACTCCTTTAATTTCATTTGCTTACACTGCTTATTTTTCTCCCCCATAATTATTTTTAAGGGAAAATTTAATTTTGCTTAATGGGAACAAAGTTTGACACTCCATGAGCTTTATCTTCTGCAGCCCTCCATCTGGTATGTGGTTTTCTGGTTTATTTTAATTACTTTTAAAGCAGCCCAGCAAACTGTGTTTAAGAGGCACTTTTTGTTAAGATGAAATACTTTGCTCTCATAGGGTCATCTGTTTCTAAAGGCATAATGATATACTACATACTTTTGCCTATTCCTTTTGTCTCCCACAGTCACCCAAATATCCACCACAAATACTATGTCCAGTTTTGGTGTCCCTGTTATAATGGGGACACAGCACTGTTGGAGCAAGTCCAGAGGGCCACCAAGATGATCCAAGGGCTGGAGCACCTCTGCTATGAGGATAGCCTAAGGAGCTGGGGTTGTTCAGCTTGGGGAAAAGAAAACTCCAGGGGTGACTTTGTAGCTGCCTTCTAGTACCTGAAAGGATCCTACAGGAAGGCTGGAAAGGGACTTTTCATAAGGGTGTCTAGTGACAGGACAAGGGAGATTGGTTTTAAACTGAGAGTTTAGACTGGATCTTAGAAAGAAGTTCTCAGTTCAAGGGTGGTGAGACTCTGGAATAGGTTAGCCAGGGAGGTTGTCGATGTCTCCTTCCTGGGGATGTTTAAGGCCAGGTTGGATAAGGCTTTGAGCAGCTGAATCTAGTTGAGAGTTGTCCCTGCTCATGGCAGGGAGGTTGGTGTAGATGATCTCTGAGGTGCCTTGCAACCTAAGCCATTCTCTGATGTGCTCTGAACTGAGTGCACCAATTGGAGCTGACCAGAAGGAAAAAGTGGTTCATGGTAAGAGCTCAGAGAGTGCACAACAGGGACCATGAAGAATTAGCAAATCGCCTTAGGAATAGGAAACTGTTTGTTTGTATGTTTATAAGGGGGGGGAAGAGGGGGAAGGCTGTGAGAAGCCCAAGAGATGGGTGTACAGCTGTTTCCTTCAGGTGTTACAGCTCAAAAAGGCTAATTTTGAGAATTGAAGTGTATAGCAGAGTCTGGTTACATCTGAGTGTCTGTACTTTAGTTATTTAGCAAAATTAACTTGAGGTTTTTACTGAGCTGTGAGGACAATAACGTGTGAAGAGACTGAAGAACAAGTTTGCCCGCATGCTCCTCCCTTACCTCCACCCTGTTTTCAATTTGCAAAGTTTTTTTTTAACTTTTAATGGCATCTTTCCTCTAATTCAGACAATTATGTTTGCAGTTGGCTACTGTGCTAGGTTAAGTCCATCTGGAGTGGGGAAGTGGTCTGGAAGCTTACCCCCCAGGTAGGCAGGGAGACCTGGCCTCTCCTGGGGGGATGACCCTCAAGGTCAAAGTTTATTCCACTCCCACTTCCTGTCTACAACCCTATTTAAGTGGCAGTGGAGTTCCTGCTTACTCTCTTCCTCCTGCTTTCACCTCTCCAACATGTTCTTGCTGCTGCTGCTGCTGCTGCTGCTGCTGCTGCTGCTGCTGCTGCTGCTNATGTATCAGTTCCCTTCCCTTCTATTTCTGTAACCTCATTTTACCTTAAATACTTTTTATTTATTGTTTAAATTACTTTTTAAACTTCCAGATCAGTGCAAGTATGTTCTTTGGTTGTTTTACCTCTTTTACTCTTCCGCCTAATTCTTTTTTCCATATGAGGAGAGGGGGAGGCATCCTAAATTCTTTTCTGTTGGGCTTGTGGGCTCCAGAAAAGCCTAAACAGCAACAGCTACAGACAAAGACCTGTACCCATGGAGATTTTCTACCCCTTGATGGAATGGAGATGCAAGTAAACTGGCAGCCATAACTTGAGATGGATGTTCAGGCCCACTCAGGTTAAGAATTGTAGGTGAGTAAGACACATGACTGCTCCTTCCTTCGCCCCTGCCCCCTTCATTCCCCCCCTTCCCTCCCCCCATTCCAGCACATTCACACCTTTTTGCCTAAGTGCTCATTCCAGCATGTCCTCCTCTTTTGCTGGCACGTGCATTCCAGCACACTTGTGCCTCTTTGCTTTTGTGCCCTTTTGCACCTTATTGCATATGTGTTAATGTCGCCTGTAGATGGTCAGCAGGGCGCTGCTAGTCACCCAAGTCGCCTTCGTTCTTCAGTTATTTGGTGCCTGCTGAAAGGAGCACATAGCAAAGTGTTTGTATGGCATGTAGACAGATCATCATCGTTTCTTCTGTGTTCCACTGGCTGTTCAGCTCCACACAAATTCAGATCCTATCTGGTTGCCTAAGTGGGCATGCAGCTCAAGATGGGATACACCACAGTCAGCACCAAGAAGTCATTACTTGGCTACAGGCTGATGTTTAATAAAGTTACTGTAGGATCTGCAAAAGCTCAGTTCCTGCTACTAACTTAACCTTGCACAGGGACTTAGCTCAAGGCTATTTGTGCTCTGACTTTGCTGATCTGCCTTTTATGCTTCATTCTTAAAGTGCTAGGATTTGCCTTGTGAGATCATCTTTAGCTGCTAATATTCATGAAATTACGTATCATTTTCTCTGCTCAGGAGGATTTTGGCCATAGATGTTGAGACATACAACATCTCCTCTGCAGTACTGTGAAGCAGTTAACTAGTGATCTTACTTTAACTGTGTTTTGGCAGAATACTCCAATGCATAGTTGGCTCCCTGTGAATTGATCTGCAGCTCAAACAGCTGTCAAAAATCAGCCAATTCTCCACAAAGCTCCTTCATGCCTACCTTGTCAGAGCAATGCAGTACTACTGCAGGCATCCAAACATGACCAAGATGTCTTTTGTCATTAAATCCCAAGACTTTCAGTCATCTTCATTCCCCTATTTTGTACTTTATGGAACGGTACAAAAGGTAAATGTATTTATATATGTAAGCCTTCTAAAAGTAGGTTAAAGTAGGCTTGGGATTGCAACAGACTCTGGGGGGAAAAAATGGCACCTTAAAAAAAAAAAACAACTAAAAAAACCCACAAAAAAAGCAGAGATGAGCTCTGCAGGTTTTGTGACAGATTTGATATTGACAATTTAAACTTTGTGCTCTGACAGCCAGGAAAACATGGGTTCTGTTCAGCAAAGCTTTCTATCATTAATCTGTGGCACCAAATTTTCTGTGATGTTATGGGTGGGATGGTTCAGACAGCTGCATGAGAGAAAAGAAGGGGAAACATTTCTGGTTAAACAAGGGAGAAATCAATAATTCAGACTCTCAAGACTGCCACGTGTGTGCTAGTACAAATGACCTAGAAAACAGTAACTGTGTTGGTAGCTGTGTGTTGCTATACAGCACAATAACCTGCTTCTTTGGGATTTGTTGATTTCATGATGTAGAAAAATGGATTTTATATCTAGAAACAGCATAATAGTTGAATTGGGTGGGTGGGGTTTTTTGTTTGTTTGGGTTTTTTTGTTTGTTTGTTTGTTTTTTAAGAGTACTTATCAAGCTAGAAACCTTTGTTCTACTAGGAACATGGGGTCACAAACATGGGGCTCGGAACTTAATTAACATAGTTTATTTCCCTAGCTCACTTCTTCCAGAATATCCCTGTTGCAATGTGATAACCTGGTGGCTTCTGGCCAGTGTGATCCACAAGCTTAGCACTCCAGCAAACATAAATTAAAATGGTTATTTCCATGATCAAAAATACATTTTCATAGAACCATAGAATCATAGAATGGTAAGGTTGGAAGGGACCTCAAGGATCATCTAGTTCCAACCCCCTGCCATAGGCAGGGACACCTCCCACTAGTACAGCTCACTCAAGGCCTCATCCAATCTGCCTTGAACACCTCCAGGGAGGGAGCATCCACGACCTCCCTGGGTGACCTGTTCCAGTGTCTCACCACCTTCACTGTAAAGAACTTCCTCCTAACATCCAGTCTAAATCTCCCCTCTGCCAGTTTAAACCCATTGCCCCTTGTCCTGTCATTGCAGGACCTTGTAAATAATCCTTCCCCAGCCTTCCTGTAGGCCCCCTTCAGATACTGGAAGGCTACTATCAGGTCCCCTCAAAGCCTTCTCTTCTCCAGGCTGAAGAACCCCAACTCTCTCAGCCTGTCCTCATAGGAGAGCTGCTCCAACCCTCTGATCATCTTTGTGGTTATCTCCTTGAGTCTCCTCTCCTCAATTTGAGTCTCCTCAATTGTCTTTCATTCCCCTCCCCTCTTTTCCCCTCCTTTCTCTTCCATTTCTTTTTCCTCCTTTCCTCTAAAATAAAACCCAACTAGGGATTTGAATATTGATAATATAAAGCTAGCAAAGAATATCATCCTTGGTCAACCTCTGAAGCAAAGCAAACTGCCTTTAGGACTAGCCATGCATTTCAGATATTTTACAAGCACTCAGACAGCTCTGATGCAAGAAAGAGGTGAGAACAGTGTAACTTTCACTTCTATCAAGCCTTGCATAGGCTTCTTTTAAAAGAATTGAATCAGATTTGGAGGATCAAGGATATATTCCAGCAGATTAAAAAGACTTGGCATCAGAGTCATGGATATTTTAAAGGATTTGAAGCCATGTGCTTCAAAATGAGCAAAAACGTGTGCATTACCTGGTGAGTGACACACAATTTCTTATCTAATTTCACAACATAACTGATAGGCTGTGGGACACCAGCATTTATTCCCACATACAGCATTGAAGAACAGGGAGGGAAGCATGGAACTTGGCTTTATGTGGGAAGACAGGGTATGTTCATCAATGAAGGATTTGCTCACCACAGCCAACTTCACTCCAGGTTGGGTATTCCATTACCAGCACTGTGTGTAGGAAGCCAGACAGGTACTCTTCAATGAGCCTTTTAGCTCTGAGACAGGCTGGTGACACTCCTGCTCGTCACAAGCAGAGCTTACTTAAGAGAGCTGTGCTCATTGCTGGAGCTACATCAGATCCACCTGGACAGCTGCTTACCTCTTATGAATGTAAAAATGTAAAGGGGAGCTGAGGGAGGCTAACTGCCCTAACAAAGGCGGCCAGCATACTGTTTTTGAAGCAAGATCTTAAAATGCTGAAAAACTTACATTAATCATCAGCAAAAGACTCAAACCATCATGATGCCACAAGTAAAATCCTGTGGGACGGCTGCTCAAGAGAGATTGAGTTTGTACCACTGTGGCACAGACGACACTCAGAGCAACCAAAGTGAAGAGTAAATTCTGTGAAATATGTCACTGGAGAAATAACAAACAGAGAAGTAAAAAGATGGTTTCTAATGGTATCATTAAAATCAAAGTGTTGCTGACACTATTAGCTTCTCTGGAATTAATGGACTAGAACATACTGTGAGAATAATTGCATGTAAACTACAATAACATTGATGTTATGCCAGGAGCTGTGATGTCTATTGAGAATTACTTTTACAAAATCAAAACTCAAAAGGAAGTCAAATCCATATCTGACCTTTAAAAATGCAAGTAAACACAGGATGCAGGAGATCTCACAAGAAAGCACACTAGTAAAACTACTTTTAAAAACTACCTTGCTTCTGGAAGAGCCTTTTCTAAAATCACAAATATAAGATCATCATTTGAAGCATTTCCCTTTTCATTTTTATCTCTAGAAGGGAGTGATGCAGGTTTTTGTTTCTATATTCCTAATCTACTATTAAGTTTTTATCAGACTAGTTTTCTCTGCTGATTGTTTGGAATAAATATGAAGCAACAAAGTATATCCTTTTGCAGCTCTCCATCCTGTTAGTAGATTCTCCAAGAATACATCAACAAAGGAGAGATATAAGGACCAAGGTAGCCCCTGCACCAACAGCAGTGGCAGGGCTGGTTTCTGGCTGCCCACAGCACTGCCCTGCCCAGCCATGGGCCCTGCTGAGACAAACCCCACCTGCAGGTCCACACCCCATCGTCATCTCATGCCTGCTCCTTCCTCAGAGAAGTGCCTGATGCCCCTGGCTGAGGCTACCTTGGAGCTGCCTTGCTCCTTGCATGCTACATGGATCACTAGCATGCTCTGCCATTGCCAGTGATACTCCTATAGCAGTCCCAGAAACTATTGAAGACATTCAAGCAAGAAATGCAGTGAAGCAACTGAATTTGGCAGATTTGCCATAGAGAGCCTTAAAAATCCTTGTGGTTCTGAAATCTGGTGAAATTAATTTTGGATAACACTGTTACTGTGCCTTGTGTATAACAGTACCACAGCATGGTGAACTGATAGTAGATCCATGAAAAACAAGGTCTGTTAGACTGTCTTCTAATTGGGCTTTTTTTTTTCCCTTCTTTTTCTCCACACACACACCCCCACCACCCCCACACCCCCCAATCATTTATTGATAAGTAAGGAGGAGACTTTGAAAGAACAATAATTGGGAAAGAAAAGCATGTGTCAAGATAGCCATCTCTTAGGAAACCCTGCAGACCCACTCAGCAAGCATGCTACATCTATTTCCTTTGAAGGTTTTACCTCTTTTCTTGATCCAATCTCTACTAGAAAGGATCAAAGGAGAAAATGTAGAATAAGCCATTCCCAGTCAAGAAAGGACTTTTTTTTTTTCTTTTTTTCTTTTTTTTTTTTTTTTTTAGGAGGGGGCATAGCTGATTGGGAAGGAATCCAGGGATTTCCTGGGAATGTCATACCAGGAGGAGAGAATGGTAGTCCTGCCCTGGAGCTTGGGGCAAGGGCAGGCAGGCAGGGTTGCCATGCTAAGTCTAAACAAGTGTGCAGCTGCTCCTGTGATCACACACAAGGAAGAAAGATCTCCACTACACTACCATCATAGAATACCAAGTCAAAAGGGATCTCAACAATCATCTAGTCCAACCTTTGAAGGTAAGAATATAATTTAAACTAGATGGCTCAGCACCCTGTCAAGATGGGCCTTGAAACTGTCTAACAGGGAAATCCACCACTGCAGTTGGGAGTTTATTCCAATGTTTAATAGTTCACGTGGTGAAAAAACTTTTTCTAGCATTCAGTCTGACTCTCCCCAGTAGCAATCTGTACCCATTCCCCTTGTCTTTACCATGGGACTCTTTGTAAAGAAAGAGTCTCCCTCCTCATGATACCCACCCTTTATGTACTTGTACGTGGTTATGAGATCTCCCATAAGCCTTCTCTTCTCAATGCTGAACTAACCCAGTTCTCTCAGCCTTCCTTCATATGTGACAGGTCTTCTGGTCCTCTGATCATTCTTGTGGCCCTTGTCTGCACCTTTTCTACCCTCGCCACATCTTTCTCCTATAGCAGGGACCAAAACTGTACACAGTACTCAAGGTGCAGCCTGACCAGCTCTGAGTAGAGTGAGAAAATGGGAACTTTATCTCTGCTTGTGATACTCTTATGTCTGCAAACATCATGTCTGTTATATCTTTACCGCTGGTAAACTAGTAACAGAATGAGAAAGGATTAAGAACTGCTTCTGAAAGCGTCTGGCTCAAAACTAATCAAGAGTGATGAAGCAAAGATTGCAGAGCTGCAAAGAGGATAGGTCTCAGTCTAGAGTAAGTGAATGCAGTGAGAGGGCATGCCTTTGCTTCATGGATTCAGTGGAGAGCAGCAAGGATGGAACAGTTCACAAAGCAAAGGACTTCAAATAAACAAACCCAAATAACTCACAGGTCTCGAATACAGTTTGTAAGCACTGCAAGAAGTGAATGAGTAAAAACTGTCACTAATCATACCGACAGCTGTCAGATACCTCTCTCTCTAACAGGGCTGTGAGGACTGGAACTGAGCTCTGTTCCACAAAGATGCAGGCAGTACTGGGTGGCTGCACAGTCCCTTCTGCTGGCCTGTGTTAAACAACGGGGCAACTAGCTGTGTGCTCATAGGGACAGTAATTACAATTAAGGGGCCATGCAGGATATTTCATTGACTGGGTTGTCTGCAGGCTGGCACTCTGACCCTCTTTCCCAGTCTCTAGTTCTTGATCCCAATCTACCAGGATACACAACAACAGGATCTGTAGGTTGTGTGTCCAAACTGCTGCAAGAGCTATGTAAAGGAGTTAAACAGTAGCTACATCAACTATGCAATCGCTCAGCTCTTCTGTGGTTATGACTGCCAGCAAAATCTGGATAATGCACATATAGACTTGATGAAGGGCTCATGAAAAAGCGTTATGTGGATTTGTGAAGATGCTCATTAAAGTATCCATCTGTTTAGGTTTTTACTTCCTTTGGCTCATAACAGGAAGCCTCCATTTATTTCCTTTGTAAAGTGTGTACTCAACATCAAACTGAAAATAATTCACATTTAAAAAATATACAGAAACAAATAATGTCTGTAGAATTAAGACGTTTGAAAAAGATCCTTCCATTATGGATGCTAATGTTTCTGTCCATTAAGCATCAAAAAATAATTTTCTTGAATGGATGTGTTAAAATTACCTCTCATTACAAGTTGATGACTGCCAGATGTTAATAAACTATTCCTAAATGCTTATCATTACGTATAATGATGAGTAAGCTCACAAAGCATTTCATGCTTATGTGCTTGTGTACCACAGCACAGAGAGCAATCACAGAATTCCAGAATGCTAGGGGCTGGAAGGGACCTCTGAAGATCATCAATTCCAACCCCTTGGCAGGAGCAGGAGCAGAATCACCTAAAGCAGATCACATAGGAACACATCCAGCTGGGCCTCAGAATTCTCCAGAAACAGAGCTCTTCTAAACAATACTATGTGATGTAAAAGCCAGTTACCTCCTAACAGACAATAAGAGTAAAACCCCTTCAGTCCAGACTAGTCTAAAAGCTATAATGGAAGCCTTTCCACTGCATTTTACGATCAGTGGTCCACCTACAGGTAGATTAATTTCTTGGCTAGGGCTGCATCCACTATTTACTTAGTCAATGTCAGATCAAACCTTAGTCAATGCTAGATATGCTAGACCAACTGTCAAAAAGATCAACCTCTTTAATATGTCTAAAGAACTTCAACCACACAAAGTTATGTTCTTTTATGTTCAACCACAGAATGTTATGTTCTTTTCATCATATTACCCATTAGAAAGTACCCCCAGAAGGACAGTCCAAAAGCTGATCCTGCCTGGAGGCATCTGTGTGGCAGGTGCTGACTGTAATGATTGATAATGCTGCAGACTGGGAAGATTGCTTGTAGAGAATGCCTGTAGCAGGAGTACAGAAGAACTGCTTTCCTCTCTGAAATACTTATTTGCTAAGTGTTGTGCTATTTTTTATGTATCTCCTGGCTTCTTTTGTTCATTACAGTAATGTCCCAGTCTGTGTACTTTAAGCACTTGCTGAGTAACTTTAAAAACCATAAAGGAGTTTCTAAATTTTCATTGTTGCAGCACTATACTCCTAACAACACAGAAGGATAGGAGATACCCTGAACTAACTTCCCTTCAGCAATGTGTGTTATGGGAGTTCATTTGTCTATTTACCATTGCACTGAACTCAGCAAAGCCAGTTTTCATTCCAGCTTGATTAAATCTACCCAAGGGTGCTGTGATCTCAGCCAAAATCTCACAGAGCCTGACCGGCAGGGCTGGAGGAAGCCTTTATCCTCCGAGGCAGACCTGAGATTTGCTGTGTAATTCTTCTCTGCCTCCCTAGCTCCAGTTTTGCAGGAAGAGAGAGGGTAGGACTGCACAACAGGGAACAAGATAAAGCTGAAGCATTGAGTTGCTTTTGCTACATGGAGAGGACAGGGTTGGTTTGGCATCTGTTCTTACAGGTAGGGCCAAGCGCAGCTTTCCTGGGAAAGGTCTGCATCCTCAATGCTGAAAGCTCTTCACAGGCAGCAGCAGCAAGCAAGCTCACTCCATGGGGCTATGCCAGCAAAAATGCCAAAAAGAGAGATCTGCACTTTCATCTGGAGGAGATAGAAACACCAAGGCCTTTTTCTGCTCACTGAAGGTGCTGCACCAGAAACACATCTGAACATCCACAATCTCAGAGAACAACTTTTACCACCTTGGAATCTCTTTTCCTTGGTAGCTCAGTCCCCCTCAGTTGTGCTCAGAGAGCCTCACCTTTCTTATGTGTGATTCATGAGATTTAACAGCTACATATTTTTACAGAAAGCATTAAAATGTATGTGGAAAAATCTAATTTTCCATACCACTTTGACTGGCTTGCTATGTCTTGAATCAGCTAATAGAGTGAGATTTTAGGTGGACAAATTTCTTAAACCACTGAATTTATTTCAGTGCTTGATTTTCTGTTTACTCCTATTCTGCCATGTAAAATTTCTCTCCTTACTCTTTTTTTGGATGAAGTACAACTGGCTGAGCTTAGCAGGTATGCTAAAGACCTGAACAACTTGACTGACTTGTTTAAATCTAGTCCTCAAAGTCTAAGACTACCAACAGCCTAAAACTATTGTTGTTCCTCCAGAGAAATACAGGAAGGTAACAGCAAAATGTGGAGGTGACTCCTTTTGCATGAGGATTTAGTCAGTGCTGGTCAAGCCCCTCTGTAAAGATGGGCAGTGGGCTCTGAACAACTCTGGCCACCAAATACCAAGCTACACCCACCACCACCCTCAGGCAATAACAGGAGACTTGGAGAATGTGTGATTTTTTTTCCTAGCACCCAGTTGGTAAATGCCTGTCAAATCTCTCAAAAGGGAAAGTATGGTATGGAGGTTTGTTTTTTTTTATTTTCTTAAATTGCTTGAGTTTCAGGTCACAACTGTAGCTTCATGGAGGACTTGGGGCACTCACCAGCCTATTGCTGTTGTTGTGAGGACTTTGGTAGTGAAGAACACAGGTTTTCTCTTTTGAAAGTCAGCAGCACCAGGAGAAAGAGAAAGGCAGGTCAACGGGCTCACAGCAAGTGAAGAGATGCAGCCTTTGGGCACTACTGGGCTGCTGGGGAGAGGCTGGCACTGCCTCCCCTCCCATGTGATACAGAGAGTATGTCACCTTTCCTGCATGGTCCTGTCCCTCTCCTCTGTCCTTTCTCTAATTTTCACCATACTGTAATTCTCTGCCATCTAATTGAATGTGCAGCACTGAATTAATGGCTCTGAAAAGTGATGGGTGGGGAGAAACCTTCCCAGCTGAGAACGGAGCTGCCAGGATCCAGAATCCTTGTGAAAAGGCAGTGCTTTCCCTCACCAAAAATGCTTGCTTCTCTCTAGCTAGGTAGGCAAACCCTCTGCACTTCCACTTGGGGTCTCATGAGCTGAAGCCAGCTTCCCCAGCCATGACATGGTGGAGATCCAGGAGTTTGGACTGGCATAAGGCCTTAAAGCAGCTCATTAGCTTGTGGGATGATGTTAGCAATCCCTGTTTATGCCTACTGACAGAAATTAGACATCTACCCACTGAAGTAACAACTGAGTAATGTTTTTTTGAAGATATCAGTGGCGCCTAACTGGTGGGATCAGGCACCTACATACTTTTGAGGTTCTTGGCCAAGGAGATTAAGTGACTTGCCCACGGTCACACAGGAAATCTATGGCAGAGCCAAGAACTGAAACCAACTTTTGAATGACGTAACCACAAGATTATCATTCTTCCATGTATTAAATTATTAATTTTGATGCTTGTCAGGAAGCCTGGGGCACAGGATGGGTGCTTATTAATTGGAGCCAGACACATAAACATGCACATTGATTTATGTATTCATATATTTAAAACTGGATGAAAGGACTGTCTGATATCTCATTTTGGATCTTACTTTGGTCGCTTTCCTCCTGCTTTACATAGAGCTTAGGATGCACTGGAAAACAACCAGTTTTCTCCCATATAGAAGGCATCTGCTTATGGGTCTATACATGCAGCAGGATTCATCAGAAGCTGAGAAGGTTGCTTCCACTGTGTATCATCCTAGTCCATCTTTCAGATTCAGACACACGTTCCTGGCCGGGCTTCATTTCTCCATTAAGCCAACGTGGCAACAATGTACTTTTGCTAGTCTGTATTTAGTTCAACTGCTTGTAATACCTCTGGTTCTTTCATTGTTCTTTGTTCCCTTGACAAATGGAATAAAAAAAATCTATCCAGGGAAGATGGGAGGTCAGTGGCACTGTCAAGGTTTAAGCACTAAACTGGGATGCCTGTGTCAGGAAATGAGTCTCCCCCTCCTCCATTTGGAGTAAAAAAATGAGGGCAATTTCTCTGGGGGTGACTCAGAGAGGAGTCTTGGTTACATGCTTTGACTTGCCTGCTGGGGGAGACGCTCTGTCTGCACTGAGTATTGAGGGAGACCAGGGAGGCAAGGCTGGCAAACACTGGCATTTAAGCATTTAAATGTATATGCTTTGAATATATTCCTCACACCCTGCATACCTCCTACTTATGCTTGCGGTACAGTGGTGAGAACCATGGAAAAACTGCATTTTTTTTTCAGGTGTTGTACTCTAAACCAATATGTAGCTAGAGGGGGGATAAACCAGCAAGATTAAACTCATCTGTAATGATGCTAACATGAGTAACCACAGATATCTTCCAGTTCTGGAGTCAGGAAAAGGAGGACAGTCAAGGCTTTCGCAGGATGTAATCAGAGCCTTCCCTGTCAACTCCCAGCAAGCAAACTGAATACCAGCAATATACCAGACAGGCAAAGGTGGTAGTAAGTGGGAGCATTGCTGAGTCAGAAAATTTTAAGGAAAGCAAACTCCAGGAGTGGTGAGACCAGAGATGAATTTTCAGCCTAGACTACAAGGACCATAAACTTCCATAAGCATCATTTGACTGCATTACACACACCCCATCTGCTGCAGAGCTGTGCCTAACCACATGGAGAACATCCTACTGCACACCAGGATTTGTATATGGTCTCTAGGTAACATCAGTCACCGATCTGAAAATATCCTGAGGCAAAATATTTAGGGGTTCATTTGTACTTTCATCAGATTGTAATAATCAGGTAAGTAAGTTTGGTAAACCAGGTTGGTGACTTTCAACTTCTATAGCTTGGTAACCACCTACGTATATGAGTATTTATGATTAGCATTTTACAACATTAAGGAGCACTTCATCGCGTATAGTGTATTTCATCCTGCAATAATTTGGTAATGTAAGGAATTAATATCATTACTCCTCATAGCTGAGAGCCTGAAAGGTTTTAGTGCACCCCAATGAAAGCATCAAATTATTGCTAAAATACAGAGATTGTTCATTGTTCTCCCCTACTCAGAAGGATAAGCACAGAGTATCTCTTCCTTCTGCAGCCTGCCAACAAGCCAATAGCATTTGGATTATTTGACTAACACTATGTGCTTTAGCATGGCAATCACAGGCACGATAGGCAGGAGGAGTAATGGTTAGACATGATGACAAGTAACATCAAACAGTGACTGAGGAAAATCAGTTTTCCCATTCAAATCTAGTTTAGTCTTGCTTTTTCTGTGTCTATTTCTCTTATGGGAGCTTTCATTATACAGTCACACTTAATAATGTTGGTGGTCTCAGTGGAATTTGCTGAGTGCTCAGCTCTTCTGAAATTTCAGCCAATTACACAGCATCCTAGCTTTTGGTTTCTCTTTCAGACATATCTTCACCTAGCTGTCCTGTTAGTAGTGGGTATTTTTGGTTGAAAGTTGTGCATATAGATGCTCAGACTTGGGTTTAGATATCTATTTAGACACATTTGGATACTAGCTAGCCGGATGTCTCAAAACCCTTTTTTTTCTTCAGCAAGTTTTCTCCATTTCTTAAGTAAAGTAAGTCCTCCACCTAAGTGGTATATTCAGATGAGCTGATATTGGCAGTGTGCAATCTGCAGGATGTACTGGATTTGCTAGGACAAAATCATAGGGCAGCCTTAGGCTGCAGGCCATTAGCAGTTTTAAGTCAGCTAGGGCATCTGACCCAAACTGGCTTACGGATGTATCCCATACCATAAACATCGCGCTCAGTGTAAAGGGGGAGGTTTGCTGAGGAGAGGATGTTTGCTGTTTAGGCTCTTGGTTTTGCTTTGGTTCTTCCTTTTCCTGCTCCCAAGGACTGCCTTCCTGCTCAGTGTGACTACTGTACCTTTGCTGGGCTAAGTATAACTTTCCTTTATCCACTTCTTGTTTCCCCTATAAGTACCAACTCTGTTTATCCTTGCTTGGCTGCTGCCTTGAATGTTCCCATCAAAACATATCTGAAGAATAAGTGATGAATATTTTAGGGAATGTGAACAGACAGTAAGCTGTTATGGGTTTTGCCCACAGAGTCCATGAAGCTTTGAATTGTTGGTACTTGTTTAATTTGTTGTTGGAAATGTCTTTGAGTTTGTTTGGTTTTGCCAGATAACTGCTGGGAGCCCCACAGAGTGAGTATGACTGTGAGACTCTCTTTCAGGTTACACTGGGAAAAGTTTTAGGGTTGCAGAGAAAACTCTGAGGGTAGCAAACAGGTCAGAGCAAGCTGACCTCTTCAACATAGGTGCCTACAGCTCTGATACAGCAGACTCAGGCATGTGGACCAGCTAAGAAATCTTGTGACTTCTATCACATGGATTTCCATAAACTTGACGCAGTCTGCTACCAAGGGCTAAGTTGCTGACGGAAAGAAAACGTTGTCTGCCCAAAGGGTGGCAGGTAAGTAAGAATCTTTAAACCCTGTAAGTGGTGACCACTGCAAAAGGTTGGTTGAAGGTTCCCAGTGAGGAGAGGAGTAGAAGGGAGGGAGAGAAGCTGAAGGCACTATAGGCACTTTGGCCTCAATCTTTTGCTTAATTCAAGAAGTTATTTGTGCAGCTGCTACAGGTTCGCTTAGCTTCCAGAAATACACCAAGACAGGTGTGTGGATCTCTGTATATGATTTGTATGATTTTAAATCGTAAGAGATGCAATAAGGGCTGTGCACTGTGGCACAGTAGCGTAAACAAACCTTTCTGCTGAACTTGTGCCACAGGCTGTCTACACAATTACGTGATTACTGGAGCTGCAGCTGTAAATGTTGTGGTCAGCTTGGCTGGAAAATCAGAAAAGTGGCTGAAGGTTAACCAGGTCATTTACAGTGTGCCAGCGGCTTCAGAAAATACCTCATTAGTAAGTAGTGTGAAGGGTGGGCTGGACTTCAACTCTGATGCCATGACTGAGGACAGCACCAGCCCATGCTGAGCTCTCTCTGCATATGCAAAGCAATCCAAGAAGCCTTCATGATTCCCTGTGGTGTATAGCTGCTTGGTTATTTCTACATGAGAATCAAATGAGAAGCACATCTGTGAGAAACTCTTCCCTTCTGTCTTAATGATGCTGCTTGTAGAGCTTGGATAAGTTATGAAGAGTGAAGCAGAGGTATGTCTTTTCTCAAACACTTAAAGCAGGACTGGGAGTACATGTCCTTAGAGAACAATTGGCTGGAAAACTATGGTAACAATCTTGTTCTGCTTTAACTACAGCTGTATGCTTCTAGGAGAAGAGTCAATGTCTTATTAAACTTCTTTTGACAAGATGAGGAAATTTAGACATGTAATTGAACGATTTCTGTAGTATACTGAAATAAAAGGGAATTGGATTAAATACCCCTTCAGAACATGCACAAAGGTAACTTTTCTGTCATCCCTTACTTTGTTATGCATTTCCTGTTCTTGACTGGATGCATACCTGTGGAACTTGAAAAAACAGGGGAGGCTTACTATTACTGCCCAGCTGTAGGTCTTTCTTCTCCACCTGATGAGGAATAATGGAGTGTGAGGAATAATGGAGTGTTAGGAATATAACAGTTTTAAATCACTTGCTGACATAAAACTTTATTACTTTATTGTTAATGGTGCCTAAGGGAAAGACAAAGCTTTCAGCACACAGAGTAGACAGCTAAAACAGGCAGTGACTAAAGAAAGAGGTATCTGATAGGAAAATCTAGCCCACCTGAGTAAGACACTTAGGTTTTCTACTTGAGGAAACATTTCTACCTTTAAACATTGATCCAGAAAGCTTTAAATGTCAAGCAGAGATCAGGACAAAGCAAACTATCAGGACATGGCCAGTATAGGGACACAGCCTGAATCTCTGCCACCTGTAGCCCTGACATGTGTGCTCAAAGGCAAATGTTTAGTTTCTCTGTTCACAGAACACAGAGACCTTCAGGTTTGTGATGGGGTAATGGTGTCCCAGTGGAGACAAAGTACCAAGGCTGTCTTCATAACAGTGGTGCTAGCTTCTTCCTCAGACAGGATCTGAGCTGTAGCCTGTTAGAAGGAGCATCTGGATAATTTCTATCCCAAAGTATTATAATCCCTGTCTCCAAACACTACCCAGAAAGGTATTCCCAAGAGGAGTTATGGGGAGGAGACATGGCCACATCCTCCTGTGAAACCCTAGCCCACCCTAGAGTGGGACAGGCATGGGGCAGAAAAAGAGCAAGCAAAATGGAAACCAGTCCCACAGCTAGGGCCTCCAGTAGGGGCAGCCTGCTGTCCCTTAGCAAGGAAGCCTCTGAGGCTTAAGTAGCCAGCTGGCAGTGGTCACTCTTTTGTAACTCCCTTCTGTAACAGCTATACATGAGAGAACTGTCAGTAAAGGTCCACTTCTCCTGGCCCATGGCTCAAAATAGCAGTTACAGAATGGAAACAGTGTCTCGCATGTGGCCAGTGCCAAGCCTATTTCCTACTACATCAAGGTGCTTCCCGAGAGAGTCCTGTGCTCTTCTCCACACCCAGCCAAGCCTAGCTCATTGAGAAATTTTCCGTGTAACCAGAGAGCACTTGCATAACTGCATGATCTCTCCTGGGAAGCAGATTCACCTGAATTTGGTCTCAGAGAGGCCAGGACAAAGGTCAGTCAGATTTTGATATGGTGTTTCTCTGAGTGTGCTGTCCATTTTGTTCCTAAGGAGCAAGGGTGCTGTCCTGGGATGACCTCTGACCAGTTTCTGATATCTGCTTGCAGATGGGCTATTGGGCATCGTTTGCAAGCGGAGTGATGCAGCTCCTGTGAGATTTGTGGAGCCACATGCCATTCTGCTTTTCTTCTAGTTAGGATAGAAGGGAAGTGTGGAGCAGTGGGTTTGGTGGTTTTGTGCAGCATACTACAGGGCCAGCATGTGGGTTTGGGAACGTGGCAGAGTAGGCAGAGACTTCAGGTCCGTGAGGTTTCCCGTGCAATGAAATGCTGTCCCTTGTATGTTTGAAGGTGGTGCTGACCTTTTGAGTGCCTGTGCCTCTGTGGTGCTATTACTGATACTGCAACTGTGCTGTGCACTGATTCACTGATACTACAATCTGAAAAAATGTAGTTTGGCATTTAGGTCACAAAGTTTATCAGAATGACATTTTTCCCGTTCAACATTTTAATACCTAGAGCTTCTGCCTTAAAGTGGTGGCTCTCTCAAATGGTTGGTTTGCATGCCTAGTGTCCTAAGAACTCTTCATTCCTACTTCAAGAAAAAAAAAAAAATGAAGTGTAATAAAATACCAGTGTGATGAATTTACTGCTCTGCATTTTTTTACCAGTAAAAGATGACAGTCTGCATAAAAAGATGACAGACAAAGCATAGGACCTGTAAAGAGACCTGCCTCCTCCAGCAGTGCATCAGGTCATTAAAATAAAAACAATCAAACAGTGGAGGTGATACTGAGTTTAAACAGCAACAGCAATCTTAACAAGTACCCCTCCAGAGGCCAAACCCACTTAGAAATGTAGTACTTGGAAATGATGACTAGTTGACTTAATCTGCACCTGGGTGGTATCTTCAGTTTCAGACATCTTCTGGCTCTGACGTCTTTTGAATTTGGGTGTCACTATTTTTCTCTCCTTAAATGCTTCAATAAGAGTTACTTTAAAAAAAAAAAATAGCAAATCCCATACTGACTAATGCATCTTAACTTTTATATTCACTTCAGGACACCATTGTCGTCTTCTTGCTTACCCTGGTAGGCCTGGGCCCACAGGCATTACAGCAATGTAGTTTGTTCGGGTAAATGGAGTCCTCCAGACATATTTATGAGGACTATTCATCTTGAAAGAATTTTAAAATATTTTCAGCAGTAGGTTTAGTATCCAATTGGTCATGAAAAAATCTGATTTTGTTTTTTTTTTTTCCCTAAACCAGTCCTTGTTTTCATCCTTGTGGTTTCAGGATCTGTGTACAATATGACACTTATTGCTGTGATTTATGGCTTTAGGTGAACAATATACTGTATGTGGTGTTAATTGCACTGGATAGAATCCAGAGGCATTAAAATGCTTGTCTTCCCTCTCTGTGCTAATGAGCTTTGATTTCTAACCTGTCAGCAGGGATTATTTATTAGGGCATCACGTTTGCGATGCTTCGCAGTAGCTCTAATGTCAACACTTTCATCCAAGCACACTTTATTCCCTCCTCCCCAACACAGTTTTGACAGAAGAGAAAACTGAGCTTTTTCTGAGTCTTGTCTTGGGAAGTGTCTGAACACACTCTTTGGGCAGTAAGGGTATAACGGGAATAAGTATGAGAATTCAGGAACAGCTACAAAGAGGAATTGACTAGCTTTGGGCAAAACACACCTTATAATGATACTTCTGATCAAGGAATGAGATATTAAGTATTTTACTTGGAGTAGATGATGTGGTTTTTTTCTGTAGGATTGAGTAGATGGTGAGAAATCCAGAGTTCCTTGTATCTAGTACAGCTCTGAAGCAGTTTCACTCTCTGATTTTTACAATGGTCAGTTAGTCTTCCAGATTAGGTTCTGCATTACCCAAACAGGGCTGTTTTCCTCTCTGAGACAGGTTAATTGGTTAGCATCCCCAGAAGAAACATACTACATAAAGTTATGTATTGTTTCTCATAAGAAATCTGGGTTGTTTTTTCCTTGGCTAAAACCTTTGACTTTTTCTGGTTGATATGGGGATTGCCTCACACAGGTCTAATGTTTGTTGTTATTCCTATCAAACAATTCCATTAAACAGCAAAACAAAATGCATAGACACTGAAAAGAAACTAAAACATTACAGTAATACATCAATGTGGTAACACTTTAAAAATGAAATAAGGTAACACAGCATGTAAGAAAGAAAATGTATCACATGCAAATTCAGCTGTGAAGTGTTTCTTATATGCTCTTGATATCATCAAATGCAATATATTCTGATGCAGATTTAACTGGAAAAACAGGAATGAAAATGAATAATCAAGGTAGCCGTGTTACATCTAGTTCCTTATGTCATAGTAAGTATAAAACTTCAGGCCTCTAGATAAGTGGGTAAGTCCCACTCATTTGAAATCCTGACTGTTTGCTGCCTACATGTTTTCATTTCTTTTTAAACTTTGTATTTACCATGTTGTATGGATACAGAGTTTTTATTTCATTGTCACTTTTGTTTTGAATTAAAAACCAACCTGTCTGCACTTAATAACACAAACAAATATGCTCAGCAAATTCTCACTGCACCAGCTGAGCATCCTCAGAAGATTTTTTTTTTTAATTTGCTTTGTATGTTTCTTTTAATTACATTCCTTTCCCAAGCGATTAGATCCTCATATAGGCCCCATTTCTTCAAGCTATCCTGGCACAGCAGCAGAGAGTTAAAGCAGAAGAGTGCCAAGGGTAAAAAAGCCCTCTGGTTAAAACAGGGATGCCAAGAAAGGTGTAAGCCTTGCAAAGCCTTCTCTGGTGAAAAACTCAAGTTGTGTTGAAGGCATGAGAAAGCAATAGGCTGTAGTCATCCACTTGGAGAACACTGCGAGTTGGCAGAAGAGTCCCCTGGAGGACCAGAGAAGAGGTGAAGTACAGGAGGTGGGGAATATAGTGTGACTGGGCCTGGGGCCCCTAACTCTTCTTCTAGCACAGGGTTACATCTTGTATGCTACTTGAAGGAAGGGGTGCAAAAGCAGCCTGATGACCCCAGGGGAGATTTTCCAGAATGGAGCTGTGGTGTCCAGGAGGAGCCAGTGCACATCTCTGGCTGCATTGGCATGAGCTGGAGAGAAAGTAAAGGTGGTAAAGTTCACCTCTGGTCACCCAGTTTTTCTTAGTAAAAAAGAAAGCTACTGAAGGAACATGTTTTCCATCAATGAAGTCAAGCTGGCTGTTACACTTACACTGAGAAAGGGCATTTGTACCAACTTTAAGCAACTTTCAAAGTCCTGTTCTGTGCCATGACTAGAAGTGTTATGAATCTTTGCAACACCTTTCACTGGAGCTGGGAGAGAGAGAACTGTAGCCAGAACTGACAGCTGTCAATACTGATTGATTATCAAGTAAAACAGATTAGCATCTTCTGTTGTCCTACTGACTGGAGTCAAGAAACCAAACAGGAACAGCTTTAAAGCTATAGATTTTAACTTTAGAGATACCTTAATTTACTGACCATCTATACAATCTAAACCACTTCAGCGTACCTCTCCTGGTCTCTGTTTCTCCAACTTAGATTGAAGAGTGTGACACATCTGATGATAAAACTGTGCAACCCAATTCCCATTTGAAAGTGTCTGAATTTTAACCATGCATTTTTGTTACATCTTCCAAAACAAAATTGGTAATATTGTCTTTGTTGGCTGTAGCAGCATCTTGGCAGATCTAAGCATGCTGAGATGTAATTAAAACCAAACAGGGTTTATATGTTAGCATTTTTCCCCTCTAACAATCAAAACTAAACAGTAATATCTGGTGAAGAGTTGTTTCCCTTTGAATCCAAGTTGCATTTCTGAACTGATGGAATGATTCTGACAGGCCAGGCAATGGCAGTTGACTATAAAATTATGGTGATTCAAAACAATGTCTCTTTAAGATTCTCACACATTCCTGTCTTCTATTTGGAGCTTTTACTTAGATCTTGACAACTTAAAGAGTTAATTTCACATTCTGCACAAATGCAGTTGTGGAATCAAGATTAGCCTCACATTAGGAATGCATGATTAGTTGCCTGGTAATGATGACCTTTAAATCCTTGACTTAGTTATTGATTTCCAAAATACAGTCACTCTTCTGTAACAGTGACCTACATTCTTGATGCCAAGGTTAATGACATTAACTGCATTCAACTGTATATTGTTCAAACGACCTCATCTTATCATGCAATCCAGATTGCTCCCAAGTGTCACCTCTTTATTTAACAGCTAGCAGTCATCATTAATTTTTTTTTTTTGGTAATATTTTTAAGGCAGAGCTGCCTCATAAGCACTAATGAGCTTGACTGAATGTGCATATGAGAGGACACAAGGAAGGAAATTATGCAAATTTTAATTCATTCTTGAATTCTTCCTTGACTTTCAACAGATGAAAAATAGCTTTTACCAGGTGAGATGGTGTTGCCTCTATGGATATAATCTTTAAAAGACCTCTTTGGCATAATTTGACCACTTCAAGTTTTTCAAAGACTGCAGCCAGTTTTGTGATCTCTACCTCATGTCTAGTGTCCAGAAGGTAAAGAAAGGAACAGATATCAGCTGTTTTCTCCCTCTGCAGTGGTATTTACTTGCAAAGTGATTCCCACTCATTTATTCCACTGAGGGAGGTGATGATCAGCAGCTTTTGAATTCTTCAAGAATTCAGTGCATCCAAGAGAGGTTGCCAAACGTGCAGAGCTGCTGTACAGAATTAGAAACGGCAAAACAAATCTCTGAAGTTATTGTCCACGAGTAAGGCTCTTAAAGCTGAGACAATTACACCTCTTTTTATATCCAAAGGTGCAGGAGAGCTCAGACCTCCATTCTGGGAGCAGACTGTGAGGGCAAAGGTTATTTTTCTAGTAAAAACTGTGGGTTTTTTTCTGGAGCAGTGAACACAAATAACCTGAAGTGATAGAGAATTCTCCTTACAATGTTCTGCAGAAAGGATGTAAAATCTGCCTTTTTCTCTAAGTGTTGTTGTAATATCGACACAAGAATGCATTATTATTTCTTATGATGCACAAATACATCTCTAAATAAAATTTCTTGAGTTGGCATAGGTGAAAAACATACGCATCTATGCATCTATATTATGCAACAATAGCATATATGCATCCACAAAGAAGCAGGCTCGCTGTTTGGTTTCCCCATTTCTTCTATCCTTCATTACTGCCATTAGATATGTGTTATACATAGCAAAAACAGGATAGAAGCAGCTGAGTCATTGTATCCAATAGGCTTGTGCCTCTGCAAGTTAAAAAATGAAGGTAAATGCCATAATAGTGCACAGAAACAGCAGAAACATGAAAGCCAGTATGCACCAAAAATAAGACCATTATCTCAGAGAGTAAGCGAAGTTCTGTGTCAAGCCATGTATTTAGCATTTATTAGTGCTAAAGGAGCCAAAACAGGGAGAAGCAAGTCCATCTGCATCCACTTGGTATATTAACTATTAAATGTCTGCTGAATACAGATGTCATTTAGCCACATAAAAAATTGGGATGGGTGATCTTAAGTTTATAGCCTTTGCATTGTCCAGTAGCTGAGAGTTTTAATTTTCCTCATTTGACTGTGATTCCCAGACTAAAAATTTTCCCCTTGTAAATAATTCAGGTTCTCTTCCTGTGACAGCAACAAGCCTGCTTTTCTACCTGCCAGCACTTATGTGCACAGCACAGTATGTAAAAGAGTGCCCAAATGAAAATATTTATTAAAAACTTAAAATGTTGTGGGCATCACTTCTTTATTGTAAATTACTTTCTATGACTTAATTTTGAAGATGCTTTTCTTCCAATACAGGTTTATAGAAGAGACACTAATTGGCACTGGTATTATTCAGAAAGAAAATATATGCAAGTCCCAGGATGGGAAGCCCAGGAAAGGGCATTTAGCAGTGAAAGTGCAGAAGGTTGTACATTGCTTTGTGGAAATGGTGGTATGACCTTAGAGTCTTATGAGTGTACCCCAGGATGACTGTTCCCTGGCTGTGCTACCAGTGCCTGCTCTTGCATAGGGACTGAGATGATGGAAGTCACTGCAAAGGGGATCTGATAGGTGCAATGGTGCAGGTTTTGTATCTAACTTGCAAAATACTTGAAATTTATCAGTATAGGTTGCCAAAGCACGCGCACAAACTCTTTCCAAGGGCTTGTTGGAGAGCAAGAGAAGATACTGGGGCAGTTCAAGTCTTGAGTTTGTGTCTTCTTGCTACAGATAAAGTTTCCACTTCATGTTCACAAAACTGTAACACATGGGTTGATATCTGATGACCTGTGAACAAGAGACATGTCTCCAAAGTGTCACATGGAGAGATTGCCCTTCTTTACCTTAAAAAAAAAAAAAAAAAGGGAAGGGCAGGGCAGTTCCAATCCCAACTCCCAGTGCTTTCTCTCTGTGGAAGGAGACAGCCCTGTAGGCCACAAATTCTTCAAATCCCCAACAGGCAGAAATGCTGCAGTGGTTCTATGAGGGTTGCAGGAGGACAATGCCATGGGATGGGGACTGGTAACCCATTGCAATGGTGCTGGGGCAGTGCCAAGTTTCAGAGGAGCAGTGATAGTGGCAGTAGTGTCACATAGGTGGATAGTAGGTGGTGAAGCAGCAGCTGAGCATTGGTTTAGCAGTGGCAAATGTCTGGGCTGAACTGAAGCCATAGAGAGTATATGTAAAGAAACAGCTACTATATCTAGAAAGAGCTGTGAGCACTTTAGCTGAAAGAGGCAACAGACCTCAGATATTTAAAACCCTTCAGGAAAGAAATCTGCTTGCTAACCCTCCAAGCCTAGGCACTGAGCTGTGAATGTTGTCTAAGCAAGGAGCTGCTAGCGACCACACCTCTCAGCAGAAAGAGGCATTTCAGGACTGTTGCCAACATACGTAGGAAGAGCAATAGCTTCAACTAGAGTCAGTTTCCTAAATTTTCTAAGCTGATTTTTAAGTTTTAAATAACTATTGCTTGCTCTTAAGTCCCCAGTTTGATATAGTTTCCTACATTTGAGCAGTGTGAGGGAACATTTCAGTGTTTCTGACAAAAGTCTCTATAAAATGAACCTGTCACATTTGCTGTCTGGTGTGCATTCAGCAGCAAGAATACAAAAGCTTTTATGATGATGCTTGTAAAAGTAGATCTCAGTAGTAGTAGACATCTAACTCTGAGTAGACACTGGGGTTTGACCAGGTGGAGTTATTGGGGGGGAAATGAGGCATACATTAAAGCAGATCTCTGACAATACCTCTAAGGCTGATGTTAATTGAATGTTTTTCCCAGGATATATTTTCAGTGTTTCTCTCTGCTTGTCCAACTTGAATACCCCTGAGAATGGGGAGATGACAAGAATTAATGCCTGTTAGCATTAACTCGAACTTTATTGTCACTTAATTAACTATGATTAATGTCAGGAGGCAAAGGAGAAGCATCAAGCTATTTTCAACAGCTCTGTAGTGATGAGTTCAGAAAAAACAAGGAGTGGCATTGCAATGTTGATTACAATGAAAGCCAGCCAAAAGATGCATTGTTTTGAAGGCAAGGTTTATTCTTCAGCTTCTGTCAACATCCTGGTAAGTTGCCAGTGGCTTTAACCTGTAGAAACCTCACTTAAACATGAACCAAACCCACAAATGCTCCTCAGAAGTAAAAAACAAAGGAGAAAATTTAATTGAGAATTACTCAGTAGTTGTGAATATGTTTAAATTGTATTTAAGCAATATATTCTCAGTGAATACAGGGAAATAGAAATTCTCGGGTTTATATAGGCATTATTTCATATTGATCTCAGAAGTTTAGTGAACAGTCCTGATCCACTGCCAAAAATGAATCCATTCTGTATTTGAAATGATAGATTAATTTATTTTTTTTACATTGAAAATATATACTTTTGGGGTTTTCTTTTCGTTTTTTACCTTGCCTTTTGAGGGCTTCCTAGTTGGTCTTGCAGTGCATTTGTTATGGAGATGTTTTAACACAACTTGTAGAGCTGTATTTTCATTTTGGCAGTGAATGGGATGCAAAACCACAGAAGGCTGATACAGTCCATCCAGTGAAATCCAGTTTGTGGTGGTCTTTTGTCCTCATTTGGCCAAATGATTTAATAAACAGAGGAAATTCGTTCTGCTGAAGATCTGTGTTGAGAACAATAATTCTGCTATGAAAATGTAATTTGAGAAATTTTCTTGCATATTCAAAGACTGAAAGCTCTAGTTTTAGAAAAATCTTTCCCCTGCCTATTCAGTTGGAACTTTATGCAGAGGCAAAAAAACCCCTCCCATTTTCATTATAGCCAAAGTGATAGAAAATGACTGAAGGAATAAAACTGTAATGTGTGACCACTAACTGATGTCACTCTGCATGAGCATTCAGCAAAGCAATCATTTGAGGGAGAATCAATTTGCAAGTAGCACCATGTTTTCACTGGACTACAGCCTTACCATTTGTAATGTCTAGCTACGGTCTTTGGTTGTGAGGTCTAGTGCCCTTGGTGGGTTTCAGTGGAGTCCATTAGGCTAGTTACGTAGGCTTTAAGGGCAGTTCAGTCTTAGCCACATAATTATAACATGCTTTGTCATCTGGCCAGCTTGGGGAGAACAGTTAGTGTGAGTCATGTGAATCAGGACTTGATATTTCAGAGCAGCAGTGCTGGTTTTCAAACAAATTTCTCTCTCTCCCTCTTCCTCTCTGAATACACTGTCAACCAGTTTCTTCAACTTCCTGAAGTGAAGTAGGTAAAACAGTCTGTCATCCTTCTCTCCTTCCTTAGTGTGCACGTGGAAAGCATTGCACAACATGGTGGCAAAGTGAAAGTGTCCTTTAAGTGTGTGATATATCTTTGTGCAAAGGCCAAATGCAATAGAAGGGCATTTTATTGCTTGCTAAGCATTTAAATATTTCTAAAATTATATCCTTGGTCAAACGGTTTCTGATTTAATAGAAGAAAGGCTTTTACATTTTTTGAATCCTCATTCCAAATAATTGCAGTGCTGTAAGTATGTCCTTCACTTCTCCAGTAAAAAAAAAAAAGAAAAAAGAAAAAAAATAAGAAAAAAGAAAAAAGAAAAAAAGAAATGTTGTGCATGCAAGAGTCTGGAGTAATAAAATAGGACACTTAAAAATTATCTTTAAATAACAAATAAAAATATTTCTGTCAGTAACTTTAATCTGCAGTGTAAAGATTTGTCTTTAAAGGTTCTCACAACATCACTTTTCTTTTGTGATCAACACAGAAAACAAACTAGAATAATAAACCTCAAAGTGCAGTTTTAGTTCTATGTTGTTATGTGTTTCCATCTAAACTTGGCCAAGATGTGATGTACTAAAGGGGAGAATTGTGGAATCACAGAGTGTTAGGAGTTAAAACACCTGTTAGGTCTGGAGTAGCTCTCCTATTAGGACAGACTATGAGAGTTGGGGCTTTTCAGCCTGGAGAAGAGAAGGCTTTGAAGAGAAGCTCACCTTCTAGTGAGCTTCCAGTATCTGAAAGGGACCTACAGGATGGCTGGGGAGGGAATTTAGAAGGTCTTGTAATGACAGGACAAGGAGTAATGGGTTTAAACTGGTAGAGGGGAGATTTAAACTAGATGTTAGGAGGAAGCTCTTTACAGTGAGGGTGGTGAAACACTGGAACGGGTATCCCAGGGAGGTTGTGGATGCTGCCACCCTGGAGGTATTCAAAGTTAGAGTGGATGAGGCCTTGAGCAACCTGTTCTAGTGGGAGATGTCCCTGCCTATGGCAGGGGGTTGGAACTAGATGATCTTTGAGGTCCCTTCCCACCTAAACCATTCTATGATTCCATGATTCCAGACACTGATGGCAGAGACCTCCAGCAAAGCAGGATCATCTAGGGTAGTCCACACAGGAATGCATCCAAGAGGGTTTTGAAGGTCTCCAGGGAAGGAGACTCCACAACCTCTCTGGGCAGCCTGTTCTAGTGCTTTGTCACTGTCACCACAAAGAAGTGTCTCCTTGTATTGAGGTGGAATCTCCTGTGTTCTGCCTTCTACCTGTTTTTCCTTGTCCTATCACTGGGCACCAACCAGGAAGAAAAAAAAAAAAAAAAAAAAAAAAAAAAAAGCACCTTCATCTTGACACCCACTCCTCAGATATTAATATATAAAATCCCCTCTTAGCTTTCTCTTCTCCAGACTAAATAGCCCCAGGTCTCTGAGTCTTTCTTCATAGGAGAGATGTGTGAATCCTGCAATCATTCATGTAGCATTCTGTTGGACTCTCTCCATCAGGTTTCTGTCTCTATTGAATTGGGAAGCCCAAAAAGTGGGCACAGTATTCCAGGTGTGTTCTCACCAGGGCAGAGTAGAAGAGAAGGACTTCATGAAGTTCGCTTTCACCCAGCTCTCCAGCCTGTCCAGATCTCATTGGATGGCTGCACAGCCTGATAGGCCATCAGCCACTCTCCAAGTTTCATACCATCAGCAAATTTGCTGAGGATACACTCAATCCCCTATCCAGGTCACTGATGAAGATATTGAACAAAACTGGATCCAGTACTGATCCCTGGGGAGCACCATTGGCCAGAAGCTTCCAACCGGACTCTGCACTGCTGATAACAACTCTCTGAACTCCTTTGCTGAACCAGTTACCAACCCACCTCATGGTCCCACTATCTAATCCACCTTTCTTGAGTTCGCCGATGAGGACTTATGTGTGACCGTATCAAAAGTCTTTCTGAAGTCAAGGTAAACAATACCCAGTGCACTCCTTTCATCTGTCCATTTGGCCATGCCTTCATAGAAGGCTATCAGATTAGTCAAGTTTCCCCTTAACGAGTCCACACTGGCTATTCTTGATAACCTTCTTTTCTTTCATGTGGTTAGAGATGACTTCCAGAGTGGGGTTCTCCATCACCTTTCCAGCGATGGAGTTGAAGCTGACTGGTCTGTAGTTGCCCAGGTCTTCCTTCTTGCCCTTTGTGAAGACTGGAGTGACATTGGCCCTCTTCCAATCCTCAGAAAAACACTAAGATTTCCTTTTCCATCTTTCATACATACTTGCATGTGTGAACTGTACTGACAAAGGTGTAACACTTCCTCTAGAATCTCTTGAGCACTGCTTTTAGTCTACTACCAAGGCAGAGCCTGGCGTGAGGGTTCCCAAGGCAATTATTATTAAGAATAGAAATGGCAGCTGTGGATGGATACCTAAATATTAAAGATAAGACTACATATCAGCAACTGGACAAAGCAATCCTTTGATCCTTTGATTCATTGTGCTTTAGGGTTGTTGGTTTGGTTTTTGTTTGTTTGGGTTTTTTTTGGTGGTCATGAAATTTAGAAATTTTTTTTGGTAACAGTTTATCTTAAACTGACTGAAAGTTTATTTAAAACATATCTTAGAGAATTTCTGGGCTGAGATAATCATAGAATCATAGAATGGTAAGGTTGGAAGGGACCTCAAGGACCATCTAGTTCCAACACCCTGCCATAGGCAGGGACACCTCCCACTAGTACAGGTTACTCAAGGCCTCATCCAATCTGGCCTTGAACACATCCAGGGAGGGAGCATCCACAACGTCCCTGGGCAACCTGTTCCAGTGCCTCACCACCCTCACTGGAAACAACTTCCTCCTAACATCTAGTCTAAATCTCCCCTCTGCCAGTTTAAACCCAGTGCCCCTTGTCCTGTCATTGCAAGACCTTGTAAATAGTCCCTCCCCAGCCTTCCTGTAGGCCCCCTTCAGATACTGGAAGGCTACTATCAGGTCCCCTCAAAGCCTTCTTTTCTCCGGGCTGAAGAGCCCCAACTCTCTCAGCCTGTCCTCATAGGAGAGCTGCTCCAGCCCTCTGATCATCTTTGTGGCCCTCCTCTGGACCCGCTCCAACACTTCCATGT
>VWZE01011487.1:0-31025 GCA_013396675.1 Eubucco bourcierii
CGGGAGGCCTGTAGCAGACTCCTACTATGAAGTCAAACTCCATCTCCCTCCTTTAATCTTTGAATGTTTCTTAGTATTAAACACACAATGTTTATCTCCTTGTGTGACTATTCTCTCCCACCACTCTCTCCTCTGTCCTCTTCATCTCTCATTTGAGGTTGTCTCTGAGGTTGGAAAGCTATTGATGACACAACCAGTGCACATATGGTAGCATTGCCTGTGATTAATGGAAAATCTCAGACCAGTACCTCATTCAGTTTCTTCTACCAGCATTAGTCCTTCACTTGTGCCCTAGCTTTGGTGAAAATGAAACCTCCCTTTGGTTTCTCTCTGCTTTTAGAGAATACAATAGCAGGAAAAGCAGATGCATGGCAGGTGTATCTAAATACCCCATGAATCCATTCATGGTCATCATATGAGGATCTGTAAATGGAGTTTAAATCTGGCTACCATTGCATAGTGAACAATGTACAACACGATATTCTCCCCTTACAGGCTGGGAAAGGGTAGGACCGGGCTACAAAATGTATAGGAATAGGAATTCCCTGCTAATTCTCCTCCCTGGACTGCATAGGTGGGTTTGTAGTCAGCAGAGGCTCCACAGTAGAAGCGTGGTCTAGCTACAAAGGTTTGCTATTATGTATTATTCAAGGCTTTTTATTTTCACAAGGTTTAGGAAGGGAAGAGTGTGCCAGACCATGCTTAGAGCAGATGGAGCTTTTTAAAATGCCTTTGGGTTGGATGTTTTCCTTTTTCAATGGGTAAAGGAAGAGTTTATTGGAATTTTTGGAGGTATTTTTGTAAAGACTCTCCCAACAGGCAAGCTGCCTTGTTTGTCTTTTGTGCTTTATCTTCCTTTATTTAACTATCCTTTTTTTGACTATAAACTGGATTTAAGAAAATGAGGTTTGCATACAATTCTCTGCTGAGTATCCATGCAATATGTGAATTACCGAAACACTTAGACTGCCTGTGTGACTCCTTTGTACACCATGCTCCTGCTTTTTCAAACCCAGCTGCAGGAGGAATTGCCAAGGAATAAGCGCAGAGATGCAGGTCTATAAAACTCGCTGGGATATAGACCAATCCATTGCTATAAAAGTTTGTATATCTCTGGAACTCTGTTTATATGAGCAGTCCCATGAGTTTCCATGCAATTGCTCTTACAAGTCAAATTAAGAATATGAATGCATTTCCCTGAGCTGTGTTTAAGTTTCCTTAATCGTCATGGCCAAATTACAAAAATTACTGCAACACAGTTGTATAATTAAGCTAGGGGATATTTTCAGATGTCTTAGATGAAATCAAGTCAATTTTATTACTTTCACTCCTGAACTGTCTGAGAGATATCACCTGCATTTCTGGGCAGTGATAGTGAGAGGAGCAAAGCCAGGTCTGATGCCACTATAGTCAGTGGGGAAATGTGGCCATGCCTGAAGGGGGCAGAACTGTCCCAGAAGGGGACCTGTACAGGTGAAATATTTCCTGTGAATGTCTGTGTAAACTGGCTTTCTGGGATAAAGGCATCATTATACTTCTGAATTGACATTTACTTTAAGAAAATGAGTCTCAAAGGAGAGAGTACACTTTGATGTTTTCTTCCTCACTATTGTAGTCTTACCTGCATTAAATTGCTCAAAACCACAGAGGCCCTAGGAGTTAAGTGGTGACTGTCCCATCAACACTCGAGGAAGCTTGAGAGTCGTCTTGCGTTTATTAACTTTGAAATACATGCAGGCAGAAGATATATTGTCCAGACCCTGTGATTCACCAGTCATCTTCTACAGACTTTGAGTACTAATGCAGTGTTCATTTTATGCAGTGAACTTCTCCTAAATCTCCACTGAATGTTTGGATGTGTGGAAAGTGAAGCAGCAGTAATGAGTCAGGAAGAGTATCTTAACTGGGGAAGTGGACCCTGCTTACTAAGGGCTTGGAGAAGCAATCTGACCTTTCACTGACCACCCATAAATTTGTTTGTGCCTTAGTGAGACAAAAGACATTCGTATTTGTGCAGACAAAGATGGGAATTTTGGACTAGAAATTAAACATGCAATAAAGTGCAACCAGAGCCTTCATGTAGTGAAACAAACAGAGGAGTTGTTATTTTCAATAATAACTGCAAAGGACCTTGCAAACTGTACAGTCTGCTCCAGGAAAGATTTTCTCTCATCCCTGGCAGGATTACCAACACACCCTCTGCTGCAGCAGTGAGCAGAATGAACAGATCTTGGAGGGTGGGTGTGGAGCTCCATGGCATGTTAGGTGTCTTAAAAATAGGCTTGAATGTTTTATTCTCTTTCTGCTCCTGTTTGATACTATTTATGTTAAGGCAAATCTGGGTGTATAATATTGCTGTAAATAATTGAAGAACCACAACCTCTTAAAGTGTTTTCTGTAATGCACTCACAACCATTTGGAATTTCAATATCCGAATCGTTGAAATGTCTGCACTGTCCTTATTTTAGATGTGAGAGGAAAAGAGAACACCAAGCACAGTCCACCTAGAAGGGGAAACAGAAATGCCATCAGATTAAAATAAAGCTGTCCGAGATATTCTGCCAGAGGTACCTTAGGAACCTTCGTAAGGTACCTTAGGAAAGAGAAACTAGACAGAGGGAAGAGGTAACTTTGTCATGAATTCAAATCTGTCTTTCAGGACTTGGAATAAGGACTTCTTCCAAGGTAATTTGTAGGAGTCTGGGGGCTGCTGTGTCACATATAACTCTATCATCCCTAAGAGTTTGTAACACTAGTAGGGCACTAGTCCATATACACTCTTTGTAGCTGTTCATGCTGCAGTTGTAACTCAGTCTCAGCTGTGTGTTGTGGACTTTCAGTATCAAATGGTGGTCAAACCATAAAAGGTCTCATTTCCAGGCTTACATTTTTTTACACGCACCAAGAAACAACCAGGAGGAGGTGGACAGGCACCCATGGGCAATGCTCAGATGGTCTAGTTCTGTAGTTTCTGCTATACTCTGAGTGCAGCAGGAATCCACTCACCTCTGGGTGTTCACACTTGAAGGCACTGCAGTGAGCTGGTTTGCCCTGAGAGTGTTGTCAGTGATTTCCAGCACAACCTGGTTACAAAATATGTGAAATATCTGGTCACCTAGTAGAAGCAGCAAGGAGGCTGCTGTGGAGCTCCCATCCTCAGGCTCTGATTCTGCAGACACCCCGAGGGTGTGTGGTTAAGAGATGTATTCTCTTTTCCTGGGATCTCTGTCTTTTTGCTGTCTGCAGTGGCCCTCTTGCATTATGTTCTTCACCTGAAATGCCATGTAACCCTACTTCACTAGAGACACTGCCATGGGTTACTTTTGATAGTCCAGCTTTGAGCTGTTGTTGTAGTACCATAAATGCTGTGTGTGTACCATAGGGCTGGTGTGCAGGGAACCTGCAGATTTCCCCCTTTTGATCCAGAGCACCACAGAGAGCAGGGTTCCTCAAACCATGGAGTGAATCTTCAGCACCATGAAGTAATGACCCCACTGCATATTTTATAAAGAACTCTCTAACAAAAGTTTTTTTTGTTTGTTTTGGTTTGTGTGGTTTTTTTGGTGAAAAATGTTTCCTGCATTTTCTACCAAATCTTAACTTATTTTCTTTAAGAGAATATCCAGCATCTTTAAATTCAGTTTGTGCTAGAGAAGAAGTGTGATATATATTGAAGAGATGAAAGAAGACAAACCAGTGTAGGAATAGACTGTTCAAGGGACTTAAATTCTAAATATAAATCATTTAAAACACTAAATTTGAATTTACAATATCCCTTAAAATTATTCTGTGTATTCCATAATTGGAATCAAGACTTCCAGAGACATTCAACCTTCTTCCCTGTGCTCAGTATGTCTCTTTCTTTCCTCTTCTTGCTGTCTGTTTTCTCTTACTCTCTGGTTATGTTACATTCGAAGTTCCCTTTAGGTGGACTTCAAACATTTGAATGTGTGTTCACAATATTGTCCTCTAAGCAAAGACCCTCTCCTTTTTTTCTGTAACCCTTGTGTGGTTAGCCCCACAAAATGGAGGTGGAGACACACAAGGAAAGGTATGAACTTTGTCCACTGTGCCATGTAAGACTCCCCTGCTAGCATCCTGCCTTTATTCAATACCAAATGGGCGACTGGTGCTGTTTTCCTCATTTTTTTCACTTGAGAGGGGAGTGTGGATACAGACAGAGCCATACTCATGGTGTCATCTTCCTTATGCCTGTAGTAAATTGGCCTAGTTCAGAAAAATAGACTATTTTTCCTTATCAAATATGATTATTAAGCTTAGTATCCAAGGCTCCACTTACTGCCTGGGAGAGGTTTTTCAGCCTGCTGCTGGAAGTGCTAAATCCTACACTTCTGCTAACTGGTTGGAGGAAACACCATCCCCCAACTGTGTGGGTTTTAAACCCATTTTTTATATATTTTTAAGTGCTTTAACACTCTCCCTTATATGTGATGGGCAATCTCTAAGCCTGAATGTTGGACAAAATATCAATAAAACTCGCTACTTCTGCTGAAAAGAAAACCTCATGTGGTTTCCTGTGGATCCATTACGTTTGTAAATCACTCAGGGCACGTGACCTCTTAACGGTATCTTGTTTCCAACTCACAAAATGATGAAAGGTGATTGGGCTCCAAGTGCTCACCACCACTCTCCCCCCTTCTTTCCTCTCTGCAATTTTCCTTCCCCTGAGTTTCTCTGACAGAATAAGCCCAGCTGGCTCCAACCTCTTCCAGCAGGCGAAGAGCAGCTTCATGCTCTCCTTGGTCCCACAAAGGGAAGGGTCAGCGTTTTATTCTCACCTACGTTATGGAGAGGGATTTCAGTGGTGGGAAAAGGCAAACGCTTTGCATTCCCTGGGTCATCAGCGGAGCCATAGATGAAGTGGAAGAGGAGCAGCTCTGCCCGTGAGTAATAATACTTGACTTGGTAACCACACTCAGTGTTGGCAGTGGAACCACAGTGCGGGCAAGCCATGGCATTGAGCATTGCCCCCACGGGGCAGGGCAGTCCCTTCTAGTTGTGGGGACAAAATGAGGTCTGTGTGTTCCCCCACAGCATGTGGGACTGTGTACACAGCAGCTGGCCCCCGCCCCACTCAGAGCATGACCTCAGTGGAGGATGGCCACAATGATGGGCACTCCTTGTGCATGTGCAGAGGGCTACAAAATTTTCTGGAGCAATTGAAAGAGGAAGAGAGATCAAGCTAGATGCAGTCTTGAAAGAGTAGGTAGAGAAGATCACTCCAAACTAACTCGTATGCTAGTATACTTTTAATGGCTGCAGGAAAGTCTGCGTCTTTTTTTCTCTTAAAAGGTCAAAAGTCCCCTGCAGTGCAAGAGAGTAGATAAGACTTATTGCTATCCAGATACTGTGTCTTTTGATGCTGAAGACCAGAATATTCAGCTGCCAAAACTGCAGCAGGAGGAATGGATTTGTGGGGTGAGAAAAGGGTTGGCACGAAGAAGATGCTGACAGCATTTTAGGCTAACATAGTGATGAAATCAAAATTTGCTTCTATCTTCAATAAGACAAGCAGTCCTGGCTGGATTTCAATACTAATTGGGGGTGTCTTTTTGATCACTGTACACACACCAGACTCCAGCAAAATCTTTAGAACTGCTTAACAATGCACAAGGTTATGCAGATGTCCTCTGCGATCAATAATAAAGGGATATAAACCCCCTAGATTTTTAAAGTGTGAAAGATGTTTTTTCTGGTACAGCAACTGTCAGGTGAAAACACCACTTGCTGGCCTCCAATTTCCTTCTGTCTGACCGGGTTTCCCTCATCCCCAAAACTGGGCTGGCTCCACCTGCTCTTTATTCTTTTGATCTTTGTAGATTAAAAAGGATTTTATGGGGAGCAAGTTCTGGGTCACAGGAGGGAAGAGGAAGTGGGGTGGGGAGGACTGCTCTGCATGTTTCTAGCACTCTGTGTGTTGATGTGCTGCTGTACAGTCAGTAATAGCCTTTGTCTTTCAGCTGTGATTATATGAACTCATAACAATATTAGTGTGGGGGGTTTTGGTTTTGTTTATTTTCCAAGGGAATGGGGAGAACTGAATCTGTTTTGCTCATCCAGCCCTTCTGGCAAAGCTTCTGGGAACAGGAGGCTTGAGAGATTCCCCATAGTACACACTAGCACCAGGGCTCAGACTGCCCCAGGCACACAGGAGAGCTGCCAGAGCAGCTGCTACTCCTCTAGGCTGAAGGTAATTCTTTGCTTGTGGCCATTTCACATAAAGAAAAGAAGATGTGTTTGAGAAAAAAGAAATTAATTTTGCTACCATACAGACTGTTCTTTCATTTACCTTAGGAAGTGACGGAAAACGGAATGAGATAGCAGAAAACCCATCAGCTTCTCGCCAGAATAATTACACTTCTGCCATTATAAAAAGCAAAATAAAAACCTGTAAAGGGCACCATATAAAAGACAACAAACAGGGAAATTCTGAATACAAATTTTTATAACAATGAACAGTGCTGATTTCTTATCATAAGTCTGTCTTTATTATTATTATCAGTTTAGTCTCAGCTAAAATAAACCTTGAAGTAAGTATTTAAACTTGCACATATGGCATATTTCTACCCTCTCTCCATAACACAACATGCAAGGTCCATTGAAATGGCTTCTAATGGTTAAAGTACTGAGTCCTAATGAGATTCGTAATAAGCCACTGGTACAATTGCAATTTTCTTCTGTAGTCATGTGGATCCCTACTAGAGGAGATCAGCTCCACTGTGTTTTGAAGTCCAGTGAAGAACAAGTGTGGGAGAAAAGGGTACAGAGAACTCAGGAGGTTTTACCAACTCCTTCCACAACTCTTTAAACGTATATATTTATATATCTCTCACACTGAAATGCCATCACAAAGAGTTGCTTTTGACTCCTGGTCTGCAGTACCTACAGCACTCAGGATAGAGCATCCAAAGATATTGGAGTGACTTTAATGTTCAACTTGATTTCAGTTTGGAGTTTTTTGTTTGGTTTTAAGCTGAAAATTAGTATTTTTAAATTAATTGATCTAACACTCATTGCTGTCACTGCTGATAGGATGAACTCTGGCAATGACATGGCTTGCTTTTTCTCTTCTCTTTCTAGGGTAAGCATTATTCCTTACATATATGAATGATTCACCTTCACGTTAAGAGGTGTATGTGATTTGCTAGCTGCCCGTGAAATCTTTGGTTCATTGCAACTCCTGCTGCACTTGCAGTGAAGCTCCTAGCAGAGGTTTATGATGGATTTCAGGGTGGCAGAGAAGCAGTGCAGTGAGCAATGAAGCCAATCTTATGCTTTGATTCCCTGAAGATTTGTATCTTGGAGTTGAGCCATCATGCAGACGCTGGTTCAGCTTCGGTGGTTGTCATTTCTGTGCCTCACTTCCTTTTTCTATGGATCATGTTCAAACCAATCATCTTTGATTCTCTTGCTACTCTGTCAAATCTCCTTGAAACTGGCCAGCAGCTCCACAAGCTATTAAGAATGACAAGTTGATGTATAGAAAGCAATGCTAGACAAACCTTGTTAGGAAACCATAGTAGATATGTAAATGAGATTACTTTCAGTTTGAGCTTCTACAATGGCACTTGCTCTTTGGAGAGTGGACATACGTGTCCAGACCAAGTACTAGGAAGTGCTGTGTACCTTCAATGTCTGTTAAATGTCACAAAAAAACCAAACAAAACAACCCAAAAAGCAAAAAACCCAAAACCCACACACGCACACCACACCACTACCCCCCCAACAAACAAACCAAAAGAGCCAAACAAAGAAACCTAACAACCTTGCACTTGTCAGTGAGAATCTTCCAGGACTCATTTGACCATTTCCTATCTCACTTCAGGGCAGATGCTACAAAATGCTTAAAGCAATAAGGGCTTACTTTGGGATGTTTTGTCATAATAGGATGGGACTTGTGATCACAGATGGCAGGATGAGCACTGTTTTATTTTTGGAGGTAAAATGTGCATTCCTGAACTCCTCCAGTAATGATTCCTTACCTGTCAGCAGTAACTGGCTGTTGCACAGCTGTCTTGCAGTAGTGCTGCCTGTGAAATTGTGCAAAACTCTTGAATTGGGGGACAGGTGCCCAGGTCTGGTGAGCACACAGGAGGTTGGGAAAACAGGGTGGGAGAGAGTGTGGAACTTAGGGTGAGGTGGCTTGTGCCCTGTAGAGTGTCTGTGGGGCTGTTTCTTCTGTGCTAGGAAAGGGACCTGGGGCTCAGGCAAGGGCTCACAGAGGGAAGAGAGAACTTCTGGCTCAATTGTACCTGGAAAGGAGGGAAGAAGGCCGAGAAGGGGCATGGAATGTTAGATGTTTTGATGTGCAGTACGTCATTCTGCAGCGTCTACTCTTCTAAAGCTGAAGGTCACCTTAGATTCAGGCTTGCTTTAGATTTGGGTCAATACAGGAATTGTCTCATCTTTCCTTAGAGCATTGGTGGTTACATTAACCAGATGGGGTTTTGTCTAAAAGGCTGCATTTTGCTACAAGCCCCAGCTTGTGCCACAGAGATATCGAGCCTGGTTTTAGAGCTGCAGGAATGATAGCTACTCAAAAACTTGTAGCACGTGGGTTCTGGTACCACAGTCAGTGTGCTGATGCTTACTTGAGTCCCACACAGTATTGTCTTGTCAACAGAGAAGACAGTGCTTGTGAGTTTGTGCTGCAGGACCTGCCAGCCTTTGCTATGGCCAGGCAAGTTGCTATGGTGTTTAGGGCAAGGTGAAACAGAGAAGGTGGAACAGGTTTTAGGTTGCTAAATATTGTGTGAAATAATTTCAATAGCAAAGATAGCTGTGTACAAATCCTGGTGTTCAAGAATTATTATTTTTTAGTAGGTTTAATATTGCTAGCTTTTCAGAAAAGAAATGCCTGAAATGCCTCCTGGTAGGTTCTATCACAAAGTGTTTGAACAAGAGATTATTTTACTCTTTCAGCAGGAGAAAAAAAAGTCTAATTAATTTTATCTGTCAGCGAACCAACTGTTAATTCAGAATCCACTGAGAAGCTTTTGATTAAGTAAAAATTGTCCTTTATTAAGCAAATTAGAGCCATTCGAACAGCACATGAGACATTTGTAAAGCCGCTATTAGAAGTAGCTTACTGAATGATTTTACAATAAGAAGCTGATTTGCTAGGAAATGGAGACCATTTTAGGATTGGGCATAGCCAGAGGTGTAACACCACAATGCACAGTGAAGTTAAACATTTCTACTGCTCAGGATGTTCCTAATTATTTGTTTCCTGCATGAAGAATCTGCTTCTTGTACATTAACACTCAGGAATGTTAAAATATGAGTTAAGAGTAAATAAGCTGAACTGCATTTGGTCACTGTGCCAGTACTCTCAATGAGATTTGACCTTAACTCTATTAAGCAGAAATTATTTCCAAAGTGATATAAACGAAGTGGTGTAGCAGAGACAGCAAGCTATTAGATTGCAAATTATTATGTATGAGGGATCTGCACTAATTGTCAATGATTCTTAATACATAGCAAATGTGAAGTTGGTAAGCTAGAGTGGTGCAAAGACAGAAAGCACACATCGATGCTTATGTAAGAGCTGGCATGTAATAGCGTGTTGTCTCAAAGCTTGTAGCCCAAGCACTAAATCACTCTAAGCCCTTTTTAATTCTATATGAGGGCATCTGCAAAAGAATTTAATGAAGTTTACCTGTACTACCTTAAAAATGTATTAGGATTAACTCTATGTACCAGACTGTGGTATGTGAGCAGGATTCTGGAAGCAGACAAGGGACAGATGAAATCTGTTGCCTTATGAATGTACTGCAGTTCAGGGAATTGAGGAAATTGCAGATGTGACTGAGTGGGGAGTGCCCTCCACAGGAAGAAATGTCACCAAGAAATGCTTCTGATGGTGTGAGGGAGCTGGGGACTACCAACACTTGTGCACTTGTAGCACTTGCCAGGATTCAAATTCCCAACACCAAAATCAGGCTCCAAATGTCTCTGTTTCATATCCCATTGCAGTGAAAGGTGCTGCCCTGTCCAGCTCTGGATCTAAATCCGTCAGTGCAGTCTTAACTTGTGTATTCATTTTCTGTGAGTAATACAAAGGGCCTGGAAAACTTGTCTGAATCTCCCACTGACTCCTTGGCACGCGTCCCACTTTCCATGTTTCATTTGGCTTGCTCATAATGAGCGTTCACAGAACAACAATAAAGGGGAAATTTGGTGAAGAATAAAGGTAAAATTTATTAAGGCTAGCAAGTGCAGAGAAAGCTGATGTGTGCTGTGTCTAAAATGTTGCCAACAACACTGCAACAGAAATAACAATTTAGGGTTTGCATTCAGTCTACGCATCTGCATTTCCTCTCTGTTCATTTGCAATCAGGCCAACAGTCACTGCAGAGACCATCAGTGACAACAATTCCATGATGACCTTTTAAAGCTCACTTTTGAAGTAAAGATTTTTATCCCATATTACCGGTAATTGCTGACTGAGTTTCATACAATCCTCCCAGTGCATTGGAACTGCAGGGTTTGTGATTTCCATGATTTAGTAGATCAAGTGTCTTGGCCATGTGGGAGACAAACTGCTGTAACAGGATCTCTGCCATTTGGTGAAATTCAGGTTTCCTAGTGAGATGCTCTGTGTTTGCTGTACGATTCTGCTGCCTGTGTCTTGCAAATGACATTACCTTGCTGCAGAGCATGGCCGTGCAAAGGGTGTATTCAGAGCCAATTTTCAAGAGTTATTCAAAGCTTTGTGCTGATGACACTCCAGTTTAGTTTTATCTCCACTCAACCCATCAGAAAAGAGGTATGCTAATCCTGTGTTTCAGCCCTCTGCCTCTGGCAACTTTATCCTGCATGTGGCCAACCAGATGTTTCATGTGATGGAGGGAGAGGACATCTGTAAAAGCCATGACACAGCGACCTGTTCCTCTATACAAAGATGCTTTTATGCATACCTCGACAATTCACGTACCTGACTTTGGTTGTGTAGTGTGTTACTTGACTTGTGACACGTGCATATGTCAGACAAAATCTGTTGGACACAAAACAAGGTCAGAATTGGATCATCAGCTCTGTATAAACAAAACTATTTCAGCATACCTATTCAGAAGGATCATTGTCTAGAGAGACTGAATTGAGATGTAGATGCATGTCTTACATGTTTTCTGCTTTTTTATAATAGGGAACACTTTATACATTTATACAACCCTAATAAACAATTTGCTTATAAACAGCAAAAGATGCCACAATAGCTGGACCTACCAGCCTGTGAAGGACATGTTAAGGCAGGCCTTGGACAGTGCCTGGGACATTTTATGGCTACTGAACAAGAAAAATGGATACTAGCTCCTTCAGCCATATGTTTCCTTCCAAGGCTTGCAGCTTAAGGAATCTGTCTATTGACGTGCACATACACATGTGTGCATGCACATACATGCCTACTGCATATGGCAGGGGCAGGATGCCTTTGCTTTTTGCTAAGTGCTGACCCACGGGGTAAGAAAGCTCTCTACAACAAGGGGTAGCCAAAGCCACTTGGAAAAACTGTTGTAGTCATGCTAATACCTTGAGGAACTTTTTGATACTTTAGATTTTTCATACCTTCACAGGCCAAGAGGGGCTGGCTATGACTGATCTGGAAAGTCAGTGCATGGTGATTTGGAGTGGTCAGTGCCATAAAAAAATTTCTCTGAAGCCTCATCCTTCTGTTTATCTTTTGGATAAAAATGTTCATTCTTACTTGATGGTTGATGGCAGTTTGTTTATGCTATGAAGAAATTAGCATACCAAACCTCTGCCAGAATTAGCACTTCTAGGAGTCTTATGGGATTGTGCTCTTTCACCTGCTTAGCTCTTGGTCTTGGTTGGTGGGACAGCTGACACTTTCTCAAAAATGCCAGTCGTCAGTGGAATGAGAACTTGTTGGCTGAGTTCTGGATGAGACTCCTGAGCTAAACCGTGGGATCGTGAATAGTAACAGCTCTTTGCTGCAGTTCCTGCTCTCAGCCTCAGGAGAATGGTTCTGTACTAACAACCAGAAAGGGAATAGACAGCCTGTTTATTCTTGGTTTGCCAAAATAATCAATTCCCCCAAATGATATCAATACACCTACAGTGTAATTTCTTCATTAAACAGAGAACCAAATATTTTTCCACACCTCCACTTGATACAAATCTGTATAAACAAACCGAGAACGCTCATCTCTTGAATTTTCTAATGCAAGAAGCTTCTGTCACTTTCTGAAACAAGGAAATTTGCCTCTGGCCATTAGATATAACAATTTTAATGCTTTAATTGTACAGTCCTGGCATCCACCCTTTCCATGTATTGTCTAAAAGAGCATTAACTAGATGCATGGGAGTTAAGAAACTAGTTAGCTAACATTCAAAGCAAACATTTTAGCAGCACACCCCCTCAGTTTTCAGAGGCTGAACTTTTGTTTCAGCTGTGATGTTACACAATCCTATTTCCATGGCAAACTTACAGATACATGCTTGTCAAAATTCATGGTTTATTTAGCAAAACTGTCGAGGCACATATGTGCCATATGCATTCTTCCATTCTTTACAGATATGCTTTTTAAAACAGCAATTTCCTGCTGCAATTAAGTCTCTTGCTTGGACTTCAATAGATACATTTGGCATTGAAAGGGAGTTTGGCTTGGATCCCTCTCGCTAAAAAGAACACTGGTCACGCCCTCCCCCCCCATCTTCTTTTACTGTTCCATCTTCTATTACAACCTTTTAAACATCCTCTGTTTTATTGCACGTTGCTTTTCCCATCTTGCTATTTGTCCAGCTTTCAGAAGATGCTCTTTCCCTGAAGGAAATTGTACTTGGTACTTGCCTATACATTAATATCTAGTATTTTGAGTTTTGTCTACCTGTGAGTTGCAAAGATCTGTTTCTGTTAGCTGTCAAAACATCTTCCTCATACAACCTATCACATGAGCAGTCTGAGGACAAAACAGACACCTGCTTTTTCCAGCACGCAGGTGTGGTAGGCAGGCAGTGGGATAGAGGGGTGCAGCCTCTTTGCTAGGTCTGGAGTGGTAGAAAATTGCTACAAGCAATGGAAATTCATATGCTCAAACCTTGGACTCCAGATTATTATGATCTGGAAATCTGATCAAAGTACAGAACACTTCATGGGGCACTGATTTTCTTTCTTTCTTTCTTTTTTTTTTTTTTTTAAGGAAAAACAAAAAAGAAAAATGTTTTTTTTCAGTGTGGAGACAAATTCTTCTCCTGTGTCATCGTACTCTTGGTTCTTTTTCCTCATCTCAGCCAATACCCCTCTTTCTTTGGTCTGATCACAGCATTGATGCATCTCACCTCAGCCTCAGCACTCACACCTTTGCTCCAAGTTGATTGTCACACTGGTGGCCCCCTCAATACTGTGCTGCCACCTTTATCCCTGGAAACCTCCCATTCTGTTTCAACTCCAGACCTAGTACTGTTTTAGTACCTGTACCTTTCTTTCTTTCTTCCATGCTCTTCACATTCTTCAGTATTAATTATGTTAGTAATTGACTCTGACCTCCAGGCTCAAATGTATTTTGCTTCCTTTCCACACAGTGTCCTAAGACAAGCTGGTTTTACCAAAACATGGCAAATATAAGCAAGGTTTCCTGCTTCCCATCCCAGCTCCTGTATCAGCGGCACAGGGCAACATGGTACCACGGATGCCTTCAAATTTGTCCAGTGTGAATGGAAACTAGCCTGTGACAGGAGAAAGTGTGTTTCCATAAAGGATAAAGTAAAACTGTTTATTTAGAGGATTATTACCAGAGCTGAGTGTAACAGGTAAGCCCAAGTGAAAAACTAGCAAAAAGACAAGGTGTACAACTAAGCAACCCCAACTCTAATTGGGTGAAATCTCATTAACAGTGAGTGGTGAACCATTTCTCCCTTTGCTGATCATTCCTCCACCCTTGATATTAACACAATGCATGCTATCAAGCCGTGATTTAGCTATGAACTAGCTCAAAGCACAGCCACAGCAGAGCCAAAATTAATGTCGACACCTGAAGAATAGAAGCAAAATTCCTTTCTCATTCTTGCCCATGTGGTGGGGAAGCAGTTGTGCACTGTGACAAAGCCATTCATTTGGGAAGAGGAAAGGGTGAGAGAATCATAGATTCACAGAATGTCAGTGGCTGGAAGTGACCTTGAGAGATCATCCAGTCCAACCTCCCTGCCGGAGCAGGATCACCTATAACAGGTCACACAGGAATGCATCCAGGCAGGTTTTGAATACCTCCAGAGAGAGAGACTCTACAGCCCCCCATGACAGCCTGGTCCAGGGTTCTGTCACCCTTGCAGTGAAAAAAATCTCCTCCTCACGTATAAATGAAATTTCCTATGCCTCAGCTTCCACCCATTGCCCCTTGTCCTGTCATCAGGCATCACTGAGAAGAGTCTGGCTCCATCCTCCTGGCACAGAGGAGTAACGTGAGGAGGGGGCTGTGCTTTGATCTGCCAGAGGAATCACAGGTCAGAGGTGGAGGAGGGCAGTTGGGAGCTTGCATGGGGATGCATATGTCATTTAAAATTTTTGTCCAGTAAATCATCCCAGCACAGCTGCCTTCTTTCCCGCTCTAGCTCGTTCAGTTTTCTCTCACTAGTAGCGAAATTTCTATCTCCACAAGAGATCTCTCTCTCTGCAACAAGAATCACTCCATCCTTTGCTTTCCCAGTTTTGACATGAGAGGAACAACCGGGATGGTGTAGAGGAAGGAGAGGGGCTGGCAGGGTAACCCTGATCAACTGGACTTTTTTTTTTTTTTCTATTTTAAAGAGTCAATATTAGCTAGCTATGGTGAGAGCATGCAGAAAACTGTGTTATGAGAGAAGCCTCAGAGGAGAGTTTGAAGCCCTAGTCAGTTAGCCCACATTATTGTGTATAAATGTCTTGCATATTGAAGCAATGAATGACTTTGAGTACTGCCATGCTGCCAGCTCAGAGTCTTGAGGTTGGACCTAGGAAGTGAGGGAGTAGGTGCTCCATTTGCTGGCCTGATGTACAGGAATATGAAGAGAATTAGACCTGAATTAGACAGACTGCAGCTTTTTGCTGTACCACAGATAACAATCAAGGTAAGTTATATTTTAAAGTAGTCTATTTTAGGACCAGCAGCTCTCCATGTAGTGTCTTTGAACCTTCCACATGCTATTAGTAGCAATATACACAGTGACCTTCAAGCAACCATAGTTTTTTTTCTACTTTGCTTGATTCATTTTGGTTTGGGAGAGAAAGGAGAGTAGGAGAGTGTAAGGGAGGGACTGTTTCAAAATTAATAATTATATTAATTTTGATATCCAGGCAGAGATTGTTAATAACTATGAAACTGTTTATTAACATTAAATCTCACTAGAAAACTTATATACAAGGTTCAAAAACGCACGGTTTGGAAATTTGTACATACAGGGAACAGGTAAACTGGAACACTTTAAAGGCAGCTAACATAAGCAAACACTTTTACTGGCAGAGAAGGTTTATACGCAGGAAGCTCCTTTCTGCTTATGGCAGAAGGCAATTAATGATTATAAGAGGCTTGAAGTATTTACTCACAAAAAATATCATGGGACAATACCCAAAGCATGTGGTGGGCTGCTGCTGGGTTGGAAGCTGTTAGAGGCTTTGGAGTTTCCTCNACCCACTCAATGTGCTACCTGCTCATCCTTTATATCCATTTCAGCCCGAGACTGATGGGCCTTTGGACACAGATTAGCCAATCAGGATGGCAGTTTGCCCAGTTTGCCCATATTAGGTGAAACTGGGGCTTCCATCCCCTTTCCTGCAGCCACCACCCCCAACACAGAGGGAGGGGGAGCAGGGGAGCATGCCTGGGCAAACCAGGACATGTACAAGCCCACCTTTGGCCTATTCAGGCCTACCACGACAGAGGGGAACTAAATGTTAGTAAGATTATTTGGAAGTGAAAGAAATGTGCATTTGTGAAGGTCACTTGTGACAGAGAGGATTCCTGAAAGGGCAAACTTTTACAGCATTTCAGTAATTTGCCTGTTTGTGAGGCTCTTAAATAACCAAATCCTTCAGCTGAAATTTCCCTGTACCCACTCTTCTCTGTAAAACTGTGCAAGGTAAATGTAGTTGTTGCCATGGTGGGTAGATGAAGTCTCTCATTTGACATAGTTGAAGCTTGATTCACTTACTAGTAATAAATACTGAAGGATAAGCAGAAGCTAAATTGGATAGAAACCAGAAGTATTTGCTAAGTGAAGTTCCTTGGTCCAGAATAAATCAAAGAGCCTTCTGAGATAGCTATAAGGGGGTTAGAATTAGACATATCCTTTCAGTGAAATCAACATAGATTTTTAAAATAGATTTCCCCTTGCCTTAGAAGGCATGGCAGCACCATCGAGGACACAGTCAGTAACAATAACCCCATTCTTCCATCACTGCTCTCTAGGGGAACAAGCATGTTTATTATTCCATTTCCACCAGTGTCAGCATCCTCATTCCTCATCCCTCATCATCCTCCTTTGTTTCTAGCATTGTATGTCACCTAGTGAAGCACATATCTTGAAAAAATGCTTCATCTCATTGGCTAGCTTTTCTGCTTTGCCTACCTAGTTTTAGATGACCAGAAACTTAAAGCTACATTAATACCTAACAAGGCTTAGACAGAGATTGCTTGAATTATTCATGCAAAGCACTGTCTAATTCATTCTTGATTTAATTTATTCCTCCCCTAGCTAAATGTAGGAAAAATGTATGTACTCTGTAACCAGTCTTATTAAGTAGCTCAAGCTATTCCCTCTGATTATGATGGTGACTTGGTTGTGGGAATTCACAAGGCAGGAATTATAAAATCTGCAGTTATTTTATTTCCAGAAAGCCCTGCCCACAACTCTATATAAAATTTGTTAGATGGGGTTCAGAAATTCAGTCGGGAAAATCTTTCACAAGGATGCTTACAGGGAATGTAGTAATTCAGAAAAATCAGAAGGCTTGGAAAAGGTTTGTGTGGCCGTTTGAGTTAGATTCCTACCTCAGACATAAAAAAAAACCAAACCAAAACAAAAACCCAGAGAAACTTGGAGGTGGAAACTGTGAGGTGAATATTCTGGGGATAGGCCATATAATGGCAACAATGGATAAGTTAATATAATTTCATTGGAGCATCAAGAGCTTTATGTCTGGAAGCACAACTTCTACTGTTCCACTTGCTGCTTCGGCTGCTTCAGCTGCGCCTGCTGCTATCTTCCCCTGCTGCTGTTTTGGCAGCTGCTGCTGCTTTTGCTGATTTCGCCACTGCTTGACCCCTACCCCATCTTCCCTCAGGTTATTATATGCTTGTAATAATTGCATTTTTTCCCCCTATACTGTTATATTTAAACTACAAGAAATATGTTTGTTCTTTTTTTTCCTGAGTTCATAACAAATCCAAACCAAAACAAAAGAATATGTGTTGTGGTGAGTTTGTTCTACCAGGGGAGGGATCCACCCTAACCTGGTACAGTTTGCTATAAAAAAATTAACTTTGCTGCACTTACAAACAAAAGGCAGCCTGGAGCCCCAGAGAATGTCTGCACTACTCATGGTGGTGGAGCAGGATTTCAGAGATAGTCCCTTGGCTCCTTGTCGACAGTCTTGTGCGGCAGCACAGGGTAAAGCTCAGGCTGCTCGGCAGCGTACCCACGATTATGACAGAGGCAGGTTCCTTCAACAGGCAGGAAGGATCTGACGGTTGAGAGCAGGGACTGTACACTTTCTTGTCACCATTCTTGCAGATGCCTCTCAAGGTCTGACTCAAGGACCCACTCCAGCTCTAAGTCAAGGTCCAAGTCCAAGTGCCACACTGACAGTCTGACGCTGGCAGTCCATGGCTAGCAGTCCGTGTTTCCAGGGATCTTGAATATCAGACTTCTTTTTTCCTTGGAAATTAGAAGTAGTTTGCGCACACTTGGCCTGAGCCTTCACTACTCTGCCCTACACACAGGACAAATGCCTACATGTAGGTATAATGTCTTTATTCCCTGTTGCTTTATGCACATGGGTGAATCCAGTCCCTGGAAGCATTCTCCAAATCTGTGAGCAGTCTGTTCATCCATTCTTTCCAATATAGCACTTTACTACTAATACCAAAATCTGAAACACTGAATCGGCTCTTCTGCCTCTTTTCTTAGTCTTTTGTACACATAGTCACCAACACAATTAATTAATAAAATCCTCTCTCCAGATAATGCATTGTTCCTTCTCACTTAATTTCCTTTATTCCTGTCACATGGAGAATAAGTGGAAATACATGCACTGAAGTAGGTACAAGGGCAAGTTTTAGTAGTCTTTTTTATGTCAAAGTTTCTGTGAGTGACCACTCTCCTGTACAACAAGGACTGGCAAACTTACTAGAGCAGTATGCTAGATTTTCAGTTTCTCTACCAAATGAGCCCTTCTACCATACAAGTTATCAAAACACCACCAATCACTTTGTTAGCCATAAAAGACTTCCCTTCTTGAAGTGCTTGACATTTATATACCCAAGGCCACCACAGAGGACACAGTGTGATGAAGTCTGAGAGGTGAAAACAGATTTTTACGTAGTTAAATGCATACAAAATAATAACTGAATGCATGGTGAACTGGGTCGGTTTAGTCTGGAGAAGAGAAGGCTAAGGGGTGACCTCATTGCTCTGTATAACTACCTGAAAGGATGTTGCAGTGAAGTGGGCATCTGTCTCCTCTCTACTATTGGGTGATAGGATGATAATGACCTGAAGTTGTGTCAGGGGAGGATTAGTTTGGATATTAGGAAAAAATTCTTTATTGAAAGAGTGGTCATGCATTGGAACAGGATGCCCAAGGAGGTGGCGGAGTCACCATTCATGGAGGTGTTTAAGAAATGTGTGGGCGTGGCACTTGGAGACATGGTTTAATGACCATGATGGTGTTAGGTAGATAGTTGGACTCAATGATCTTAGAGGTCTTTTCCAACTGAAAAAGTTCTATGATTCTGTGAAGGTAGTTAACCTGAATAAGAGATATCTGCCTTTTTTTGTTTTGGTTTTTTTTTTTTTTTCCCCAAAGCAGTCATTAATTTGTATTAGATGGACACAATGTGCTGGTTTGAGGCTAATTAGAATATTTTAATAGAGAAAATTATTACACTATAGGCTGTGAAAATTGTCATGGTGATGTCTACTTCATATGTTTGCTAAGATTTGTTTTGGGAGAAGAATATAAACATAGATAAGGCATTCTCTGTCTCTCTCTGGGGACACGGCACAGCATCTGGGGCGGTCTAGCAGCTTCTGGTTCTGGCTCCTCTGCCGATTAATCTTTACTAACCACTTTTCTTCTAAACCCCCTGGCCAATCCTCCTGTTTCACCTTGAATGTAAGGCAAACCTTATCTTGGGGTAAGGTACAGGGGTGAGGAGAAGGTGGAAGGGTGGTTGGGAGCCCCTCTTGGGGTCTCTGATTTCTGGGAGGGGTGTTGTGTTTCTGTATTACCTTTAACTTGTCTATTTCTGTAAATATTCCTGTATATCTCTGCTTGTACATTGTGCTGAGCTGTAAATAGAGCTTCAGTCCTTAACTTCGAACAGACTGAGTTCTAGTCTGGGTCATTTTACAAAGTGTGGGGGGCGGGGAACTCCTGAACCATCACACACAAGTACATAGGTAAAGTAACCAAGAAAATGATGGAACAATGGAATATGTAAGTTAACCATTTACAAAGTCATGCAAGTAAAACTATCAGGATACTGAATCCTGGATAGGTAACAGAGTCAATAGTACCGATAGTACCAGCAGTGAATATAAGTAGCTTTTGACATATTTTTGTTTAATTAGTATATATTTAGCAGTAATATCACTTATAAAATAACAAGTTAAAGTAGCTACTGCTGTATGAGTAGTAGTAGTCAGTGAGTCTTATAAAGTAATGATGAATGTGTAAACATTTGGGTGATGAGTTTAATATTGTCATGGCCACGTACACCTGCATACAACTAGGTTAAGATTTATGAGTGTTTACTACATGAATTTAGCAGAAGTGTTTGTTTTACCTTTTTTTTCCCATATATAAATGGGCTTTTAAAAGTGTATTTGGGGTGTTTTTTTCCCCCTAGAGCTTAAAATTTTATTTTCCCAGAAAGTGTTTTGGAAAAATGGGTTTCCTTTGGCTGTTATGGATACAAAAATTACTTCAGTGCCTCTTGGGAATTTTTTGTGTTCCTCAAGGTAAGAAAGCCAGAGAAAGGAGTTAAAAAACGGAAGTGCCACAAGTAGAAATCAATTTTAGAGTCCTTCTACTGGAACACAGTATCATCCCAGTGGAAGTCATTGGACTTTTTTTCTCCATATATAATGAAGGACTACTACAACTCATTCCTGGATTGTAAATGAGTTTAAAACACCTTTCAGAGCCATGGTGAGGAACATCATAAAAACCAATAGCTCAGGAAATTATTCCAACCTGTAATTCCTTACGAAGGAGATTATACAGGTCAGCTACTGCGTAAACTCTATTTATGGTCATTGAACTTCAGGTCAAGTGTATTGCTAGGAAATTAATTTTCACTGGAAATTTAAGTGCTGATGGACAAAACCCAAAAGCAGTTATCACCGATTATATCTGCATATCTTTTTGTTGTTGCTGGTTTAAAATATTAGTGACCAGAAGTCATCAGAGATGAATCAACAAAATGTTTTCCACAAACTTCTTGTCAAAGTACCTGCTGTCTTTCTTTATCTCTAAACTCTTTGGGATGGAAAATGACACAATAGCAGTCTTTTTCACATAAGTATGTTATTGCTGGAAATCATAGAATGGTAAGGTTGGAAGGGACCTCAAGGATCATCTAGTTCCAACCACCTGCCATAGGCAGGGACACCTCCCACTAGTACAGCTCACTCAAGGCCTCCTCCAGCCTGGCCTTGAACACTTCCAGGGAGGGAGCAGCCACAATCTCCCTGGGCAACCTGTTCCAGTGCCTCACCACCCTCACTGGAAAGAACTTCCTCCTAACATCTAGTCTGTCTAATGAGAAATCTTGTTCAAAGACTGTTGCAAATATTGTCCTTCCCAGCCTATTCTTCCTTAGTCTCTACTTTTCAAAGTATCTATTTCTTCTGATATGATTTATTCCCTTTTTTTTTTTTTTTTTTTTTTTTTTAACCCATGTGGCCTAATAATAGCTTGGTAACTGGAAGAACAGTGGGCAAAAGATTTCATGTGAGCTGAAGGATGGTATCCCACTCTCTCCATCATGTCATAGCTTAACCTTGTCCTTGTGTGCAGGTCGTCAGTAGTGTGAAAGGTAGGTGTTGCCCCTGAGAGTCAGGTGTCAGGTCAGGCTGGGAGTGGTGCAGAGGTAACACAGAATGACAATTTTTAAATTAATTTCTGTAGCCTTTGGAAAGTTGCTTCAATGTTGTGTGCCTCAGTTTCTGCATCTGTAGCAAGTGGGTGGTTAGTGATCTCATAGGTCTACTAAATCATAGCTCATCAGTAACTGCAAAGCACATTGTGCTCCCCAGATAGAAAATATCAATGTTTTAGAAGGTTTAATTGAGATATTCAGAGAATCTTTTAGAGGTTTTAAATCCTCTACTCCATCCATTAGGAACATCTACTCCAACCCGCACATACCAGTCCCTAAAACATCACTCTGTCTTTTCAGGAAAACCACAAGTTTAAGTACCTTGGTTAGATATTGTGTTCAGAAAATATTGAGTGAAATCCTATCTCTGCCAAAGAGAGTGACTAGGGTTTTGTTTCCAATTTAGATTTAGAGTCTCCATATAACAGAATAGTGCTTATACTGTTTGGGATCATATTCCAATGGCTCTCATATCTAAAAATGTTTAGTTTGGAAATGGCATTTCCAAAGAAATCTACCCATTATGAGATTTGTTTTGAGCCATCTCTTCTGCCTTGCAATTAGATATTAAATATATTCAGAAATGCTTTTAGTAACATACTGTGGCTGCTGATCTTTGCAAAAACAGTAACATAACTATTTTATAACAGTTATTACAGCGTGCTGCCTTTCCAAACAACTCTGTTTATACACAGGAAAGAGCTCAAAGCAATTAAAAAATAAAAGATCATTCTCATTTGAAGAACTATTAAAGTATTTTTCAAAGACTGATTCTGAGAAAGTAAAGGCAAAGGAAAACAGGAAAAAAAAACCAACTTTGTTAGAGGTTGTATTTCCCTTCTGTACAATCTAATTCTTAAGTAGAGGAAAATAGATTAAAAGTGTTTCACTCTTATTAAATGAAAATGAAGTTTGGATGCAGGCTTTTGCTTCTAATAAGGCAACACTGACCTTAGTCCAGGAAGCACTATAGGAATGTAATTTTTTTCTCTTCCAAACAGTCATATCCAATTTCAGCTACAAGGGATGTAGATATGGGCAGGGGGAGGGGGGAAACAAATCTTACTTCAGATGTTATGGCTTTAATATGCTCAAATGATCCTGGACTTTAGTGACAACAGGTGACTGACATGACAATGTTTTAGTTAAATGTATGGGTTATGCTGAGAAAAGTCTGGTCAGCCGTTGCTGCATTGCTGTGGTAGGCAGAGCTTCAGCAAAACTTTTTCCCCATTAGCAACCTGATCTGAAACGACCTATGCTTCCACAAAGGCAAAGCGAGCTTGCAACAATAACATGGCACTAAAATCTTCTTCAAGCCACAGAAATGTTACCCCAGGGGATGTTACTTCCTTTCAATGCTCTGTTTCATCCATGATGTATGATTCACCTCTACTCCTCTGTTCAGAATTGGATGGAGAAGTCATCTTCAACTCCTCAGAGAAGTAGAAAGGGAATGAAAACTCATAGAGTTTATATTGTTCAGGTTGGAGACTGCCTAGAGTAACTTAATTATTAATCATGCAGCTTGCAAGAAGGACTCTAAGAGATGAGGCAAACAGCTAGTAAAAAAACATCAAGGAGTCTTGTCTTGTGGTTTGCTTCTTTCTCAACAAACACAGGATAGGAGGCTCGTTGTCGTGGAGGAAACTCACAGCAAAGCAGAAAGGAAGTTGTTCATGCTGCCTCAATGGGATACCTCATCTACTCTCTCTTCCTGCTTGTATCCCTGAGGTTTTCTCAGGCCAAACTCTCAAAGTTGTGTTTTATAGCTCAGTACAGGTGTTCAAACTGGTGTGGAGTCACGATTAATGATTTTCATTTAATGGAGACTAGGAAATGGTAAATTTCTGGTTACAGTGGTGTACCTGTGTCTCTTAACCGATGGAAGCAGCGTGGACAATTTAGTTCAGCAAACCCTAAAATGTGCTGGATTCAGATGGATTTTACTGCTGTATTTTAAATCACTCCATATAAAATGCAGTTCTCATGTCTAACTGCATGTCTCAACCCCTTTGAACCCAGTAATAGGTCTCAAGAAACTTCTGCTGATGTTATGATTTCAAAGCTGAGTGTGACTCTCCCTTCTGCCTCAATTATCAGCCTGTTTCTTTAATAATTCAAAATCCTTGCTAAAATCCTGACCTTAGAGATTAATAAAATGATCCTTTATAGCCTTTCCAAGTCAGGCCGATTAAACACAGATTTGGCACAGGCAACCTGAGAAACTTCAGTAACGTTATTCATTTAGCTAACAGTTACCTCCCCTGCTGACGCACTCCCAGTTAATGCCAAGAAAGGCATCTGATCCGGTGGAAGGGGACCACTTGTTCTGTGCTCTCTATTACCTTGGACCAGTCCCAATTTAATGATAACATCACTGTGTTTTACTTGAGAATTTTAATTATTTTATGGAACTGGGTAGCAGTCCGAGGTTTCAGATGACAGCAGGTGTTTTTGAGGAACATGTTCGTCCGCTCCGCTGAGAGCACCTAAAGGAAGAAAGGCTTCTTCAGTATGGCAGCAGGTGATTAATTTATACCCTGCAGCAGGAAGCTACCCGAGCTGAAGTATTTTATAATTACAACTGATGGTCTTTCTCGTATCAGCATGTCAGCTTTTCCAGACCTACGCTCTTCTGCAACCAAGCAGCACCAGCTTAGTTTAAATCTGCCTGCACGCCTCTGGTTAAACTGATGCATTCATACACAAGACAGTAGATTTAAAATTAGTTTTTCGTTACGCTAGTGTTTATGAATGTCAGCTGAATCACTGCAAGCTGAATTTAAACCAGTTTACTAGAGTTCATACCTAAAATTAGTGGGAGTTAGTTGAACCGGTTTAGAAGTTTTCTGTGAGGGTGGTACTGGGTGAGTGAGTTGTGCTCTGAGACCACTGGGGAGGAGAGCCATGCTAGGGGTGAGAGCATCCCTCTGGATACTTCTGTTACAGGATCTTAGGGGTTGGAAATAATTGGGTCCAATCCCCCTGCCAGAGCAGGACCGTGCAATCTGGCACAGGTCACACAGGAACACATCCAGAAAAGTCTTGAAAGTCTCCAGAGAAGGGGACTCCACAACCTCTCTGGGAATCCTGTTCTGGTGCTCCGTGAGCCTTTCAGTAAAGAAGTTCTTCCTCATGTTGAGGTGGAACTTCATGTGCTGTAGTTGCCCCTTGTCCTATCACAGGGCACAAGTGAGAAGAGGCTGTCCCTTCCTTCTTAACACCCAGCCCTCAGATATTTACGAACATTTTAAAAATCTCCTCTCAGTGTTCTCCAGATGAAAAAGCCCCAGATCTCTCAGCCTCTCCTCGTAAGGCAGTTCTCCAGTCCCTTCATCATCCACTGGACTCTCTCAAGTAGGTTCCTGAACCAGGGTATTCTAAGTGGGGCCTCACTAGGGCAGAGTAGGGGTCTGTGTGCTGGACACACTCAATGCACTCCAGGATCCCATTGGTCTTCTTAGCCCCAAGAGCACATTGCTGTGCTGTGGATAATTTGTCCATTAGGACTCACAGGTCCTTCTGCACAGGGCCTTTGCCTAGCGGATCATCTCCCAACCTGTACTGGTGCAGTTTATTGTTCCTTCCCAGATGGAGGACTCCGCACTTATCCTTGTTGAACCTCATTAGGTTGCTCTTTGCCCAGCTCTCCAGCCTTTCCAACTACCTGCAGATCCTGAGGAGCAGATATGATATGGGGGATGGCTGCAGAATGAGGAAAGCAGGTATGGCCTGGTCCCAGGTGGATCCTCAGCAGAGAGAAGGGCCAAGGCAGAAGCTGTGGGACATGTGGAGGCTCCCATGTGGCAGAGATGGCCAGAGGTTTCTGATTCCTAGCAATGGCAGGGAGCTGTCCACCCACAGGCCTTCAAGGAGCATAGGTAAACATTCCAGATCCCTGATGACAGAGGGAGACCTCCCTCCCCACATCTCCCAGTTTATGTGCTGCCTGGTGTTTGGGCATGTTTACAAACAATTGCCCAACACAGTCGTGACCAGGAAGTCCTCATGCTTTTCTCCTGAATCCTGCCACTGAGGGGAAGAGGATTTAGCTGACTGCATGGCTGTTTCCAGTGGTAGCTTTAGCTTTTATGAACGATGGACCCACTTTGAGGTGGCTTTGGAGTCATCTAACAAAGCACACATTTTGGGAGTTGACAATGGCTTTGGAAGTACCTAAGGGTCATCTTCTAGTACCTACAAAGAGATCACAGAGAGGATGGAGTCAGGCAGCATTGTAGAGCAGGAGGGCAAGAGACAAAAGGCACAGGTTGAACTGACAATGTTTCAGGTTGGGTAGAGGCAGAAACTGTCTGCATGTGAGAGGCAGTGGAGCAGGACATCCTAAGATATTATGCCATTTCTGTGCTTGAATGTTTCAAACCCCAACTGGTCCAAGCCCTGAGCAGCCTGGTCTGTCCCAAGAGCTGGACCTGTTTAGGACTGGGAGGTGAGCTGGAATGGTGCCATCATCCTAGGATAATCACTAAGAGTTTTTAAACTAAGACAACTTTACATGTACTGCATCTTGTACTCAGCCCTTGGTTTGATAAAGTCTTGACAGAAAAGCCAAGATCTACCCTCCTTATCTAATCAGGTATCACTTGTGCTAAGATCTAAGGGAATACTTTGCTTTAAATATGAGCCTTAGGATGGTTCACAGAAAGATTATTTTTTGTATATATTCTATTTTTAGTCATATGCTATGTGTAAAAGAGAAGACAATTTTATTTTCCAACTTTCATTTATATGTCTGTTTTCTTCTCTTTTTTATTTTTTCAGTAAATTAGTCACTAATTTAATCATCTTTAAGAATCATATGCTCACCCACGCCATCTTTCATATGAGTACAATGAGATAAAGATTATTATTTGCTGAACTGGGGTATAATTAAACATTCTGAATTTAAATTATTTCAATTGACTACAGCAAGAGATCACAGAATCTCCTACAATACAGTGAGATAATGTTTCCATTAATTTTAAATGTTTAAGAATTTTTTTATACTTGTCTTATAATTTAAATTCCAGTCTTTGCTAGCAGGGTTTACTTACATCAAATCAGTAATACACTCCACCGAAATAACAGTTTGTTTTGGTTTTTTTCTCCTCTTATGGCTATATTGGCGAGTTTCACAGCTGAGCATTATGACAAATACCATATGTTCACCTTCAGGCCACTGTGTTATTTGCTGGTAACTGCATTTCCTGCTGCTGTAGTTGCTCTGTGAAATTAAGAGTGACTATGACACTTCCCCTTTATTACCTTATGTCATCTTAAGTATATAGGCAACTTTCTAGAGTCAGTGCTCCGTGAAATGGGTAAAAATGTGTGTAGATTTATATTTTGGATTGGTAAAACACAAGCAACATCTGAAAACTCATCAGAAATGGAAAACATTCCAATTGGAAAGATGCCTGCAAAAAAATTCAATACCTTTCTGCATTTATTCATTTATTTCAGACTATAATGTTTACGAATCTAATGAAACGTTAGACTAGAACTCCATTTCAGTATGAAATGACTCAAGGGAATACATTAAATGTCCAGTTTCATGAACAGTGTATGACAAAACTATTGAGCATGTCCTTTGATTAGTTCATCTTGTAACTTTGCTTTTGTATTAACAGAGATTGTCAGACTGATGTAGGAGAGAAGTTTGCTATGAATATTCATGTAAACATGCCTGTCCTCAGTACAGCATATTTTGATGGAGGTTTTTCTCTGCATTGCTTTGATTAATTGACTCTCTTAATCAATTTTTGATCATTTCTGTTTAATGTTTCCAAGAAAGAAGGCATAGAAGAACAAGTGACCAAATCTTCATTCTCCACAGAACAAAATAGCTGTCAACAGGAGATGAGAGTTCAATAAAAAGATTTGAGTCCCGCTTCCCTCGGGATCACTGAAGAAAGGCTGGCTGTGTAAAAGATTGCAGTGTTCAAGGGATGCTTGGTGTTATTAATCTCTTAACAAATGGTGCAGTTCAGCCAGAATAAACCTTCCCTTACTCCTAGGCTAGTCTTGGGCCAGAATTTCTTTTCTTGCTCCACTGCCTGTAGAGAAGCTTTTGCTGGTCCTCCTCCATCCAGGGCATTAGCTTTCTCTCCTCCTCTGATTGGGACATCTTCCTCAGTCCTTTAGTCTGACTATTCCTCCTCATGCTTACGTCTTCCACCAACTGCAACCTCTCACTGGGGTGCTCACCTGCAGATAGGAAGCAGCTCTCTACTTGGCAACTGTAATGGAAGTTTATAAAATTGCTTTACAAGGTATGCAATCTTCCAAGTTAGAAAAAGTGCTAACATTGTAAAGTGAAGGAAAATGGAAAAAGGAAAAAGAAAATTAATTCTGTGTTCACAAAGGTGTTATTGCATTAGCAGGTTTAATGCGGGATTTTGCCACGACTTTGTAGTATATAGTGGAGAGAGTGTAAGATACATGTTGGGTGTAGTCCACATGCTTAAATACTATTAAATAGTTCTATTTGCCCTCACTAAGACAAATTTCAAGGTATTCTTCCACCCAGTGAGAGTTCCCTTTATGAAGTATGTCTACTTTCCCTACAATCTGTAAGGAGAATGAACATCAAAGAATAGAACCCATAAAGGCCAAAACCAGATCTGTTCAAGTAGCAACTAGCAACACAGACAAATAGAACTTTTAGATCTGATTTTACCAGTCAGTGTTATTTTGGTTTAGCTAGAGATGCCTTTACACCTGTGAGTCACCTCCTAGACTAGTCTTCCAGAAAAACCAAACCAGTTCTTTCTCAAAAGAACAAGCAATTTTTGTTCTCCTTCTCTGGAAATGTTCGAGAACAAAAATCACTGAATTGTTTCATCTGGAAAAGATCTCCAAGATCATTGAATCCAACCATCAAACTAACACCACCACGACCATTAAACCATGTCCTGAAGTGCCATGTCCATTTCTTGAACACCTCCAAGGGACCACCTCCACCACCTCCCTGGACAGCCTGTTCCAATGCCTGACCACTCGTTCAGTAAAGAAAGTTTTCCTAATATCCAATCTAAACCTCTCCTGGCACAATTTCAGGTAATTTCCTCTTGTCCTATCACCTGATACTTGGGAGAACAGACAGACTCCCATTTCACTCCAACCCCCTTTCAAGGAGCTTTAGAAAGCAATAAGGTATCCTCTTAGCCTTCTCTTCTTCAGGCTAAACAAACCCAACTCCCTCAGCTTCTCATGAGACATGCTCTCCAAATTCCTCATAAGCTTCTTTGCCCTTTATCGACTCCAGCACCTCAATGTCCTTCTGTGCACAGTACTCAAGATGCAGTTTCACCAGTGCTGAGTATGAGGGCACAATCACTTTCTCATTCCTGCTGGATGCAATATTCCTGATCCAGGCCAGGCTGCTGTTGGCTGCCTTGGTCACCTGAGCACACTGCTGGGTCATGTTCAGAGAGTCCTGAATCAGTCACTCAGAAGTGCTGGTGACACCAGTGGCATCAGTGGCACCTTGGCTTTGCATCTCCAGGTACCTCAGCTTCCAGTGAGGTTCAGGACAGTTGAAGATACAGAGCTTTTAGCTGAAGTGTTTGTTTTTTGGTTTTTTTGTTTTGTTTTGGTGTGGGTTTTGAATGGCTTTTGTTTGTTTGTTTGTTTAGATTTTCTTTATTTAAGGTACTTGTATTCATGGCTGTATTTCTGAAAACCCTCTGAGTTTATCTGAGTTCTGGAAACCTCTGGTTTATCTGCTATCTAGTATGAGTAGAAAATTTCATTGAAGTCTGTGTATTGGTTGGGGACTGTTCCAGATTTGCTTATTTACATGTCTAAGGCTGCCTCAGTCTTAACAGAAATACCCGTGCACCAGATTCTTTTGCCAGACTCAGAAGGAATTTTCAGTGCTTCTCTGATCCATTTGTTTACATAAAATCATGCCTGAAGGGATCGTAAGTGCTTGCCCAGAGTAGAAAAACTAATGTTCAATTCCTTTTACTTCTATCTGCCCAAGCACGTTTTCCCGTTTTCCTCTTTTACTTCTATCTGCCCAAGCACGTTTTCCCATTTTCCTCTTTTACCTCTATCTCCTCAAGCATGTTTTTAAGTGTGAGGACACTCAAATCTACATCTTTCAGGAAAGCATCTTGATGAGAGCCTGAATATTGCTCTAAGATGAGTATATTCTCAGTTGTCAAGGAAAGTAACAGCATTTAAATGTATAGAAATGGAAAAATTTAGTAAGGGCTTATCTGCATACAGTGTTCTCCAATGAGGACATGAGTTAATTTTATTGTGTGGTGCTGTCCAAATCCAAAGACACTGCTTGATTTGTGTACTTTGTGAACATTTGGGCTTTCAGTTAAAGGCACACATCAGGGATTTAGGCATAGGCTTATCCCTTCCCTCTCTCCTAAAGATACCTATGAGTGTTTGGTTAGGGTCATACATTCTCATGCCTTGTCTCTCTCATTTATGTGACTTTAAAGTTGTAAAGGCAGTAAATGAAGTCTTCAAATGCGATTATATTCTTGTGTGCATTTTCACTGTAGAAAACATTGGTAATAGCTGTTTCTCAGCTAACCAAGCTGAAACCTTGTGAGACTGAGGTGTCAGAAGGAGAGATGTTAGAAAAAGCTGCTTTATTAAACAGTAGCGTATTTAGAAGAATGCTTGGCTGCTGCTCCACCAAATATCATATGGAAACACAAGAACAAAACGGTTGTGCTGTTAACAAAATACACAACAGACCTTAGGGTTGCAAATATTAGTCCTATCTCTAACAAAACTCTATGGTGACTGTGGAAGTTATAAACAAGTTTTTCTAGTATCAGTACTGAGTAACAAGATGAAAAAATAATTAAAGGAAGTCATTAGAAACGGGTAGGAAAACGAAGATACATAACGCTCACAAATCAACACAGATGCCGTAAAAGGAAGTGGTGTTTTTAATCTACTGGCAATTTATTGCACATGTTAGCATAGTATTGTCTGAAGTAAAATCTGAAATAATTTATTTGAACTTTTAAAAACTGCTTTTTCCAAAGCACCTGAAGTGATAAGGGGTTGTTAAAGAAATTAAGTAATCATGAGGTAAGAAAAGTATTGTTGTAAAATGGTAAACCATAAAAAAGCACAGAACATAAGTAAATGCCCAAGTGTAGTGCTGTCAAAAGGCCAACCAAGTGATGACTGCAGAGCTGCACTCTGAATGCTGTCAAATACTTTTCAAATGACAGAAGAGCTCACCTGAAGTGCAATGGAGTGTGAAAAACATCTAACAAAGGGACCTAACAAAGCTAGGTAAACTGGCAGTGGGATGATAGATGGAAGATGGCAACAAAACAGTACCATGGACAACATCGCTTGTTTGAGAATGAAAAATAACCCCAAACCACTTGGAGGTAGAAAGGACTTTTTAAAAAAGTTTTTTGTCTGCAATGATGGTCAAAGTGTGACTGGATGTCTAAATGGGAACATAATAATAATAACATAAAACATAATAATAAAAATCATAGAATCATAGAATGGTAAGGTTGGAAGGGACCTCAAGAATCATCTAGTTCCAATCCCCTGACATAGGCAGGGACACCTCCCACTAGTACAGGTTACTCAAGGCCTCATCCAATCTGGCCTTGAACACATCCAGGGAGGGAGCATCCGCAACCTGTTCCAGTGCCTCACCACCCTCACTGTAAAGAACATCCTCCT
>VWZE01011488.1:0-17500 GCA_013396675.1 Eubucco bourcierii
CTTCCAACCTTACCATTCTATGATTCCATTCTATGATAAATGGCACTGGAATAGGCTGCCCAGAGAGGTTTTGGAGTCTCCTTCTCTGGAGACTTTCAAAACCTGCCTGGACACATGCTACCCTAGGGGATCCTGCCTTGGCAGGGAGGTTGGACTGGAGGTCTCTTCCATCCTCTGAGGTTCTGTGATAACCAACTTAAAATCCATGGATTCCTGTATAATACAAAATATAAAGTATGAAATAACAGTTTTCCAGGTCAAAGTCTTGAATACTGTAGTTTACCACTACTACTAAGAGCTAATGCTCTTAGTAAGTAGGTTAACTGTGTCTTGGTCACTCACCACTAACTAGTTTTCATTAAGGATTTTTTTAACTACAAGTTCAGCTCTATAAAAAAACAAACAACAACAAAAAAAACCAAAACCCCAAAATGACCCAACCAACAATCAACTCAGAAGAAATCTATATAATTTATGAACAGTATGAAAATAATACATGTTAAGATTTAATACTCCTCTGCCCTCCCTCAAAATTATGCAACCCTATTTCCAAGAAAATATTAACCTGATAAATCTTCTGCTGTTAGGCTCTGCTGGCTGTTTATGTAACACATATCCTTACACCAGAAGCATAAAACAATGCCATTAAGCAGCTAAATGTTTTAATTCCAAGCCTGTAAAATTCTATTAATGTCAAATATTTGTTTTTCTCATCTAAATAAACTAGCTGAGGCTGTCACTCGCTTCTTTTCCTTCTTTTTTTTTTTTGTTTTTGTCTTACTGCACTCATCTCTCACAAAGTGAAAAATGTCTATTTAAAGATAAGTGGAAATACCACAGTGCGTAACATTTTCATGTCAAAATAATTACATTATTATATTCTGAGTTAAATAACATAAGATAGGAAAACATTTTGATATGCATTTGACAGTTGTAATCCTGGTAGGATCAAATCAACTTCTTCAAACTCATTTCTGCTAGGTGAAAACAAACAAGGAACTTCCTAACCTAACCCAACCAGCCAGAGCTTTCATTTGCCTAAGCCCCTTGGGAGAAGAGGGACAAGTCCCAGACAGAAATGTCCTGCTGTATTTCACTCTGAGGCTAAGCAATGCTTTGGCCTGTCATGGAAGACTCATCTGCTCTCAAAAAGATCAGTATGGAATCACACTATCCTGAGACATGAAATTGGGTCATCAAAGAACGTTAGGGGTTAGAAGCGACCTCCAAAGATCATCCAAGTCCAACTCCTCTGCCAGAGCAGGAGCACCTAGACAAGATCACACAAGAATGTGTCCAGGCAGGTTTTGTGTATCTCCAGAGAGGTCACTCCACAGCCCCCCTGGGCAGCCTGTTCCAGTGTTCTGTCACCCTTGCAATGAAAAAATTCCTCCTTATATTTCCATAGAACTTCCTATGTCTCAACTTCTACCCATTGCCCCTTGTCCTGGCATTGTTATGATGAGATGACTTTTGAGGTAACTGGGAGAAAAAAAAAAAGGTAGCTTCCTCTCTGCACCGTGTAGAGCCACACTTTGTCATGGAAGAAGAGTGACTTTGCTGAGAGAGGGACCTGAAAACTGTGGCAAGGATTGCAAGGTAAAGAGGTAGCAGTTGCACTTGTTCACCTCAAATACATATTCCAAAGAGTTTCTCACACACTCTTTATTTTCATGCCAGAAATCCCTATGGCTTTGAGTGCTCAATCCCCCTCCTCCGCCCGCGAGTAACAGATCAGTCTGGATTGGCTGACACTGCTACATTTTTCTGATGAAGGGATGACAAAAAGTGTAATATTCATTTAGGAAGGGAAGCATTTTTTCATACAGTAAACCAAATTTAAGCTGCATTTTTATACACAGATCATGCACACTTTTTGTGTTCCCTATGGAATAAAACAAACATTTTCCATTATGCTAATCTCTATGTCATCTCCTAGTCCTTAGTGAAGAGAAGAATTTCTCTCCGTCTGTTTCTTAAAGAGCATAACTATATTTTCATCATTTCTTTGATATAAATCCTTTGTTTGTTAAGGATACAGAAAGATAATTTCCAAAGAAATGTCTCCCACACAGTTATTCTACTTCAGTAAGTATAATAATTAAAATAATTTTATTTGCAGCATTAATTTAAATCTTGGGAGATCACACAGGGATCTTGTTTCCCACAAATGGTGACTTTGTGTTTCTTTTAGAGGTCAACAACTCAAACTGGTTTGGAGACAAATTTGCTTCAGGACTTGTATGCTTAGCAGATCTGAGTTAAGTAATTCCACTTGACATCAAGAAGATGACAGACTCACATCACCTGCACACCCAGGCCAAGTCTGTGAGCACAAAATAGCTTTTGGCAAGTGCCCAGTGAAAGTTGCCCTATGTAATAAGCACAGGAAAATTACCCAGTAATATGTATGCAACACAGGATAAAGTCTCAAAGCTTTCCACAGAAATTTCAACATTCCAGCAACTTGTCATCGTGTTTCTATTTCACCATTTCCCTTTTGACATAGGGATGAAAATGTTCTTCTTCTTTTTTTATTAATACGACAAACTGACATGAGTTTGGCCAATTGAATCTGCTGCTGATACTCAATTACCATGCTGACATCAGGCCAGCTGTAAAATGAAAGTGCTGGCTGGAGCAAAGCATCCTGTGGTTTGTAGCTCAGACTGTAACATGGGAGGCTTCCTGTTCTGGTTGCTGCTTCTGGTTTCTAGTTTTGGGGTGCCAGGCTTTTACACTGGGCTGGCTGCAGGCTTGAGGATTGAGTGGATTGTTTTATGGCTGGTGTTTGCTGCTGCTTCTGCTGCGCTTTTCTGTGACAGAGGCTGAGGTGACTGTAGATTGTGTTATCTCATTGAGCTCCTTATCTCAACCCAGGGCTTTTGTGTTACTTTCGTCTCCAATCTGTGTGCGGGGGGCTTGCTTATGAGAGCAGGTTGTGTTAAACCAGGACAACTCACTTTTTTACATGCCCCTTTCACAGGAATTCTGTTTGTTTTTCACTTAAAGTCTTTTCCCCTTGCTGGTTTTGCTCTAACACTGTGGCAGAATAAATGTATGCTTGCTGTCACAATGAGCATGAGGGAGAGCTCTGTATTTCTAATGTCATTTTGATGCATCACAGAATGAAAAAAAATTTAATTTAAAAAAATCTAGCACTTTACAATACTCTTTCATCAAATCTAACACTTCACAATATTCTTCCAATCTACCAAGGGCAGCCCATGACTTATTTAATATACAGAAAACAGAGTTTCTATCTGCCTAGTTTTAATAAAATATCGAGACAAAAGAACAGTAAAATGTCCTGAATGTTAATTTTCTCTAATATGCAGTAAACCAATTTTAGTTTCAAACTGCATGTTTAGACCAAGGTATAACCAAGTGTGGGCAAGAGTAAGAGCTAAATCAGCATACAGATATAAAAGTGTATCAATAAAGGATAACAAAGTTTTAGAAAGCAGTTTTACTTAATTAAAAAAAAAAACCAACAACTCAGCTTTGACCCACGAGAAATCAGATATGTTCCCTCCTGTTTGTGTGGAGTCAAGGTTTCACTCCGCATATATATGCCCACAAACAATGCTTCTCCAAATATCTCTGTAGCTGGTACTAGATACCAGAAGCAGACACCCTCAACCAAAATACCAATAACAGAGCTACAAAGGTGTTTAACTGAAATTGTGCAATCATGTTAATTGAAACTATCACAGAATCACAGAGTGCTAGGGGTTGGAAGAGACCTTGAAAGCTCATCCGGTCCAATCCCCCTGCCAGAGGAGGAGCACCTATACCAGAGCCAGATCACACAGGAGCACATCAAAGGTCTTGAGTATCTCCAGAGAGGGAGACTCCACAACCCCCTCTGGGCAGCCTGTTCCAGTCTTCCATCACCCCCTCACAGTGAAAACATTCCTCCTCATGTTTCCATGGAACTTTCCATGCCCCAACTTCCACCCGCTGCCTCTTGTCCTGGCATTGTTATGATGAGATGACCTTTGAGATAACTGGCATCGGGCATCACCAAGCAGAGCCTGACACTATTCAACTGTGTTCACTGAAACTGCGCAACTTTCTGGAAGTTCAACTACAGAACCTTTAAATGTGAAGAGGCTTGAAAGTTGCAGGCAATAAATGAAGGCTTCCAACCTAATTTTAAGGGAACTCATAATTAAAGACATGCGAGTCCTTCCACAACCCTCTCAAGCTGCACTGGCCATGAAGAAAGCAAAAAAGGAGAGCTGCTGTTATGAACCACACTGTACATCATCTTCAGTAGGTCACCGGTCTTTTAAATAATCTCTAGTGAACAAATAAGATTTCAGAAAGTTTTTAGTAGATAATTACACTTCCTGATTTTGTAATTAGTGGAACTACATGTAATTACATAATAATTATGACGGTAATTACGTAATTAAGATGTATAATTATGTAGTAAAAAACATTATGGAAATAAAAGCCATCGACTGTATAAGCACAATACATTTTTAAAAATAAATTCTGGATCATCTGTTTAAAGCTACCATTTTCCTCAAAATATCAAAGTGATTATGAGCCATCACTGGCAAGTTCGAAAATACATTTCTTATGAGGCTTAAAGAAAAAAAAAAATCCCACAGATAATTGGATCTTTTAAAAAGCCTCTTTTAAAACCTTAGCTTTACATTATCCTTCCAACATCTAGGCACAGACACATTGAACTGAACTCTACAGAGTTAAACTGGTTGTAGTTTTATTTCCAATTTCTACTAAAATGAATTAGCACTGATGTCAGAATTCTGGTATCTAAAAGACAGGGATTTGTATTTTTCTTTGAGTACACTGCCAGATCCATCAAACTTAAGGGTCTTCTAAAAGGAAAAACATGCTGGTCTTGCGCTTTCCACTAGAGAAAAGAGCTTACTGCTGTGAGAAGCAGTAGTCATTAAAAGAAGCCTTGTCACTTATGACTTGCATTTAACAACAGAACTGTCCCCCATTAAAAAAAACAACTTCAAACTTTATTAACAGAGATGAAACCAGAGAGACAAAAGATCTCTGTGAGAAAACTTATTGAACTGCAGATGAAAAAGAAATGAGGAAGAAAAAAAGAGCTTTAAAAATGTTTTCTGTTTAGAGAAACTCATAAGAGAACTGCTAAAGGAGGTAGATGACATTAGACAGACTCCACCATAGAACACTGGAACAGGCTGCCCAGAGTGGTTGCGGAACCTGCCTCTCTGGACTTACTCAAAACCCGCCTGGATGTGTTCCTGTGTGATCTGCTCTAGATGCTCCTGCTCTGGTGGGGGGATTGGACTGGATGAGCTTTTGAAGTCCCTTCCAGCCCTGAAATTCTGTAATTCTGTGATAGGGGAGACCTTCTCGCTCTCTACAGCTAACTGAAGAGAGGTTGGAGTGAGGAGGGAGCAGCCTCTGTTCCTTGGTGGTAAGTGACAGGACCAGAGGAAATGGTCACAAACTGTACCAGGAGAGGTTCAGGTTGGATGCTAGGAAATATTTTCTCACTGCAAGGGTTGTCAAACATTAGAATGGTCTGGCCAGGACAGTGGTAGAGTCACCATCCCTGGGAGTGTTCAAGTGGCATGTGGACCTGGTGCTTAGGGACATGGTTTACTGTTGACCCTTCAGTGCTGGGAGGAGGGTTGGACTGGATGATCTTGGAGGTCTCTTCCAACCAGAGATACTCTATGATTCTGTGACTGCTTGCTTTATAACAAGTTGGTATGTATCTAGACACTTAAGTAGGAAAAAAATTCTGAAGTGCAATTAAGAAGACATTTGTGGTCACTTCTTCCCCACATACAGGGGGAAAAAAAAAATCTATCTGGAGCAATGGGAGATTTATTTGAAGAGGTCAAATAATCACTACAATTCATGAAGAGTCAAAAGTTAGTTGAGACACTATTTCATCCTACCTGCAGCATTAATATCATGGGCAAGGAAAAAAAAAAGGTCTTCATTAATCAAAGCCATTTTATTAGTGCTATGAGCCACAGTAAATGCACATCTTTTATGCTGCTCATTTTCCAGGCTGTGGATATATCACAACTGTTTCAGCTAATTACTTCAATTTATTTCATTCACAAGCAGAGAAAATAACAATTCATAACTCTGAGATGTGTCATAGCCCATTAAGTTTTGTGCTTAGAGAGATATTTACTTAGATTTTGTAGATTTTACAGAAAGAGCATGTAAGCAGAAAGAGAGTGAAGAAAAAATTATACTTCAGACATTAAAAATGTCCAACTGGCAATAAAAACAGATATGATCATTATGGGAGGGTAACTTAAAATGTATTTAAAATGTCAGCTAACTGCCCTTATATTACTTCAGAAGGGGTCAAAAAACCCTACAGTGAGTAATTTTCATTACTTTTTGCTTTCAAAAAACCTGAAATTTAAAAAGACTCCAGAAATGATGACTCAGAGTAAAACAACGACAACCAAAAAAAACCCCACAAAGCCAAAAAACCCACCAACGTTCATAAATCATCCTCTTCAAAACAAGACATTAAAGAAAAATGAACAAGTGCTTTTGAAGATATATTCAAAGATGAAAATTCTTGAAAATTGCTATTTTACAATCTCTTCAAAACAACATGACTGGAAGACAAAGCACTTGACAGCAAGTGGTGCAGAGGAGCATTTGTGTGCTTGGATGTAAAAGATCACTGCAGTGAACTGAACTCTTAGAGGCAGCATCTGGGTATGTGAATGCAAACAGAAATGTTGACCTCTCTGAGAAGACATGTGCCCAGTTTGGCTGCTGACATCTTATGCAACAAATGCACCCAGGTTATTTACATGACTTCTCCTTATCTTCCTCAGAAAGCACATGCAGATGGACTACATCCCCTTTCTTAGATATCACAAGTACCTTTCCGTACATTCATAGAGTGGTTTAGGTTGGAAGGGACCTTGAAAGTCGTCTAGTTGCAACCCCCCCACCATGGGCAGAGACACCTTCCACTAGACCAAGTTGCTCAAGGCCCCATCCAACTTGGCCTTGGAACACCTCCAGGGAGGGGACATACATGACTTCCCTGGGCAACCTGTTCCAGTGTCTCAGCACTCTCACTGGAAAGAATTCCTTCCTAATCCCCAGTTTAAATCTATCCTCTTCAAGTTTTACTCCATTCCCTCTTTTCTGTCACTACAAGTCCTTGTAAGAAGTCCTTTCCTGGTTTTCTTGCAGGCCCCCTTCAGGTACTAGAAGGATGCTGCAAGGTCTCCCTGGAGCCTTCTTTTCTCCAGGCTGAACGGCCCCAACTCTCTCAGCCTGCTCCCATAGGTGAGGTTCTCCAGCCCTCTGATCATCTTCATGGCCCACCTCTGGACCTACTCCAGTATCATCACGTCCCTCTTATGCTGAGGGGCACCAAACTGGCTGCAGTGCTCTAGGTGGGGTCTCATGAGAGCAGAATAGAGGGAGAGAATCCCCTTCCTGTCCTGCTGGTCACACTGCTTTTGATGCAGTCCAGAATACGTTTGGCCATCTAGGCTTCAAGTGCACATTGCTGGCTCATATTGAGTTTCCCCGCAACAGACTTCCTCATCTCCTCAAGACAGCAGCTCCTTCAGCCACTTCTCACTCATCTTATTTTTGTAGTCTTGCTGCCTGTGTATTGATAGGCAAGTTGTTCTGATGTCAGAAGTCTCCAGTTCATTACACTAGTCTCACATATAACACAATTCTTCCAGTTCCATCTCACACTTGCTCTCCTCTCTTTACTTTAGTGAACTTCCACACTGTATCTAGAGCGGTAACACCTCCTGACTCAGGTTCATCCTTTCAACCTCGGCTGCACTCAGTGTTTCCCTCAGCCTCATCACCATTACCTGCTGACAAAAGGACATACACTAAACCACACTGACAAGCAGCTCTGCCAACATCCCCATTAGAAACTGTCTTCTTTCAAAAAGTTATACAAAAAAATAATCACTTCAACCTCCTACTTGGCACTGCAAGTTATGAACACACCAGGGAAAAAACATCCAGCACCAAAATGATAGGATAGACACAAAGATTCCCAGCTGAATCTTAGGGTTTTATATCTAGGTCACACAGCTTAGGGGAGTTTCATTTTCCTCAACACAATTTTGCAGTTTATTCATCCATAAAGCAAAACCAGGCACTTCTGGTGTTTGCATGGAAGGGTGGAGTGAGGCACACACAAAGCTATGATAAAAGCATGAAAATACCTTCTCGGTCTGCGTTTGGTTTTACAAAACTGCACTCCACAAGTATGTGATCAAAACAATTATATTCTGTCTCCACAAAGCAGCATATACTTTGAAGACGTAGGTCTTCCTAATGAACAGGCACATGTAACTGCTTTTCCAAAAGTTATCTTCCTCTCAGCCTCAGCTTACTCAATGAACAGATATTTGGAATCCAATATCCATGGGTTCAATAGCTGAAAACATTCTGTGAAAGAACACACCACAGCACCGCTGCAATTTCTGTCCCTAAAACACTTTACAATCACAGAATGGCTTAGGTTGGAAGGGACCTCAGAGATCATCTAATCCAACCTTCCCATCATGGACAAGGACGCCTCTCAACTACACTTGGTTGATCAAGACCTCATCCAATCTGGCCTTGAACACCCACTCAAGGGAGGAAGCAGCCACAGCCTCCCTGGACAACCTATTCTAGAGTCTCACCACCTTCCTACTGAAGAACTTCTTCCTAAGATCCAGTCTAAATCTATTCTCCCTCACCTTAAAACCATTCCCCCTTGTCCTACTGCTAGACACCCTCATGAGAAGTCTCTCTGCAGCCTTCCTGTAGGATCCCTTCAGGTACTGAAGGCAGTTCTAAGGTCCCCATGGAGTCTTCTCTTGTCTAGGCTGAACAACCCCACCACCCTCAGCCTGTCCTCACAGCAGAGGTGCTCCAGTCCTTGGATCATCTTTGTGGTCTCCTTTGGACTCACTACAACACCTCTGTGTCCTTCTTATGATGGGGACACCAGAATTGGATGCAATATTCAAGATGGGGGTCTCACAAGAACAAAGTAAAGGGAGGCAATCCCCTCTCTTGCCCTGCTGGCCACACTCCTCTGGATGCAGCCCAGAATGCAGCTCCTTCTGGGCTGTGTGAGGAAACTGCTGCCTCATGTTCAGTTTCAATGCACCCAAGTCTCTTTTTCAGAGATTCTCTCAACTTAATCTGCATTCAGCCTGGATTGTATCTGGGACTGGACCAACCCAGATGCAGGATCTTGCACTTGTTGAACCTCATGTAGTTGGCACTGGCCTACTTCTCAAGCCACTTAAATGCCCTGAGAACAACATTTATGACTTTCCCTCACCTAGAAATGGGACAGTGGAAAGATGGTGGCTTTCAGTCCCATTATACAGAATGGAATTGAAAAAAATCCTATGACCAGGACCCTGTTTCTCAATAAAACCCTGCAGTACCATAAACAACTTCAGTAAAATCACTGCTTCTGGAATAATGCATGATGAAGAAGGACACTGCAGCATCCTTATATTCAGTTCTGACTACTACTTGATGCTAGGAGGGGGAACTGAACTGGAGACATCTGCATGAGGCAGAGTAGTGTACTGACTTCATGTGGGTTCCATTTCTTTTAGTTTTTAAAGGGTTTAATTTTACTGTAGCAGCCAAATGAAAATAGTAATATCTCTGAACAGTTAACAATACCAATATTTGAATGGAATAATACTATAAAGCTTACTACGCTCTATTTTGATCTCCCGATGACACAGCCATAAAAATACCTTGGTTTCCATTTTTGAAGTTGTACAGAGTGAGCATACTCCTGTATTTAAACATCGTGTGTTTAAAACCACTGATAGTTTACCTGTCCTTTTTTTTCACTCACATGAACAGACAATGCTACTGCTTTGCTACTCCTGCTGCTTCTTACTGCTCTGATTGTCCACCTAGGTAGCAGTATCTGACTAAACCACAACTCAGCCTTGAAAAACTACATCTAAGAAAGTGCTGGAAATGTTTTGGGAATGTTAATTAGCCACAATGCAGCATTTTTTTTTTCTTTTCTGATTAAAATAATTCACACAATTCAATACCTAAGAGGGTTTGGCATAGAGATACTAAAACAAAAATCGTCTTCGTACCTGGTGCAACTGTGCAACAGTTCCTAACTTAGAAAGACAGTAAAGAATTTCATAATTTCACTTAGTATAGTGTGAAAACTAAGAACCTTGCACTGTAGGACAATTGTACCATCATGACAGACCTTAAATTTCCAGATGAATGGAAACATTTGTTTGGAGGATAAATGCTGCTGTTAATAGTAAGACTAAAGACCCTTAACTATATAATCCTGATACCCCTGGATGGTATCATTGACAGATAACTTCACCAGCCACCAAAATAATAAAGCATCATGTAGACTAGGTTGCTTACACTTGATTCTTAAAGGGAAAAGATGGACCAGTAACAGCATAAAATGATCACAGCAGATGACAAAACAAACATGAGTGAACAATGTTGCTGTAAATGTTGTAAGCACCACACTGGTACAAATAAACAGAAGCATAGTCTACAAAACATGTTAATTAATCCTTTTGCTGTACTTCACTCTGACAGAGCTGATCTATTGAAGATCTGTAAAAAGAACCCAAATATGTGAAGAGTGAATTCTTCCTCTGCTCCTCAGAAAAAGTGTAAGGTTTGTAGTTAAAAGGCTGAGACTCATGAAGAAAAATAGTCTATGACCCACTGTGCCTAAGCAAAATTCAACTTAGAAATAAAATGCTATCTACAGTAAGAAACTGGCTGTAAAACCTGACCAGTTGTAGAATCTGCATCACCAGATGCATTTTAAATTTACCCTGTCTTTAAAAAGTAGAGTATGGTATTGATCCTGTTACAGGGAAAGCAAGCAGACTGAGTGTCTTTTTGGACTCCTACTGGTATCACAATTATTATTTTAGATTCCATTTCAATAAATAGCACAGACATTCAATATAAATAGCTGAAAAACCAAAAGCTATTCTGTAATTAATTTTGAAGAGACAAAAGTGAACTAGCAGCAAGATCTCAAGACTCTGAATGACTGAAGACACCAGAAGGTTGTGCTGCCATTCAGGCAGACTTAGTCAGGATGAAATTCAATGAAATTAAATGAAGGCAAGCGTAGAGCCTTGCACCTGGGAAAGAACAACCCCATGGAGCAGTGTAGTTTGGGGAGTGACCTGTTGGAAAGCAGCAAAGGGGAAAAGGACCTGTGGGTCCTAATGAATGGGAAGTTGACCATGAGCCAGCAATGTGCTCTTATAGCCAAGAAGGGTAATGGCATTCTGGATTAGAAGGGCTGTCATGAGTAGGTCAAGAGAGGTTCTCTTTCTCTTGTACTCTGCCCTAGCGAATCATAGAAACATTCCATTTTGAAAAGACCCCCAGGATCATCGAGTCCATCACTTTAAGAAGGACCTCAGGGAACTGCTTGAAAGAGTCCAGCACAGAGACACAAAGATGATGGATTGGAACATCTTCCTGCTGAGCAAAGGCTAAGGGAGCTGGGGCTCTGTAGTTTGGAGAGGAGGAGAGGTGCTGGAGGGGTGACCTCATTCATGTTTATAAAGATGTAATGGGTGAGTGCCAAGAGCATGGAACCAGGTTCTGCTTGTGATGCCCAATACCAGCACAAGTGGAAGTTGAGGCATAGGAAGTTCCATGTAAATATGAGGAATTTTTTTTTCCCTGTGAGAGTGACAGAACACTGAACAGGCTGTCCAGGGCAGGTTGTGGAGTCTTCTTCTCCAGAGATACTCAAAAACCCACTTGGATGTGTTCCTGTATGATTTGGTAGAGGTGATCCTGCTCTGGTAGGGAGGTTGGACTGGATGAGCTTTTGAGGTCCCTTCCAACCCCTAACATTCTGTGATTCATATTTGAAGTATGGTGGAAAACAGATTTATATCTTAAAATTTAGCCACTGAAAAACCTTTCTTTTTATAGACGAGTACTCTGAGTAGCAATCTAAAGCTGCTACCAGGAATAAACAAAGAAAGAGAATAAATTTTCAAGGTAAAACTGAGAGATCTAATTTATCTGTGGTTGGTTGATTATACAATAACTTTCAAAGAGTTAAGAAAAAGATAAAAAATACAACATAGAATCCATAAAATGGTAAGGTTGGAAGGTACCTCAAAGATCATCCAGTTCCAACCCTCTGCCATAGGCAGGGACACCTCCCACTAGAACAGGTTGCTCAAGGCCTCATCCAACCTGGGTTCCTAACATTCAGTTTACATCTCCCCTCTGGCAGTTTAAACCCACTGCTCCTTGTCCTGTGATTACAAGATCTTGTAAATAGTCCCTCCCCAGCCCTTCTGTAGACCCCCTTCAAATACTGGAAGGCTACTACGAGTTCTCCTTGAAGTCTTCTCTTCTCCAGGCTGAAGAGCCCCAACTCTCATAGCCTGTCCCCACACTGAAAGGAAAACTGCCCAAGAGAATGAAGTTCCTAGCAGAGTTCTTAGAATTCTTGAAGAATTACTCCATATTTTTATAGAACTTTGTCCAATTACTGGTGATGCTCCAGGAAAAAATTCTGATTAAGACACAAGGTGGGAAATTATGTGAATGCAGAAGCCACCATCCTATTTTTTTCAGAGATAATTAATTAACTTTTATGTTCAAAATTACAAAAGCTGTCCAAAATGAACAAAACAAAGAAAATTAAAGTAAAACAAAATGCCATGAATCTGAGGAGTGAACTCATGGTTCCAAAATAACAGGAGGAAGGAAAAAAACACCTTAAAACCTCAAGATTTCTATCATTACTTAATGATAGCTATGAAATGGCTATGAGCAGGGCATAGGTGACTCAAGAAACCATCAGCAGAGGTACTTCCAGCAAATGTACAAATCGTACAAACAAGACAGATATCACCTAAAATACCATGTAATTTCTAGTTTCTCATACTCAAAGAGTAATTCAGCCTAGAAAAGACTGCACATAAAGGTACCAAGAAGAAGGATCATACAGTAGAGACCCGCTCTTCCTAAAGAAAGGTAAAGACATCTTTGCCTTAGTTTAAGACAAAATAGAGATTCTAAAAGCACAGTGGAGAATATTTGGGAAGGGAAATAAACAAACATTTCTTGAATGAACAGAAACCAGCCACAAACAAGTTAGAATGGGGAAAAAACTGCAGGGAATTGTCAGTCATCGCAGAAAGAGAGGTTGAAACACATCTCAAACAGTAGCAAAAAGGGGAACAATCACCCACAGTTTTCAAAATGAAGTGTCATAAACTTGCAGTCCTTAAATATGTGGTGGTCTACAGCAGCAGGCGATTGGATATGATTGCTCATGAAGCCTCTTCTATGCTTATGGCATTATTAGACAAGAGATTTACAAACAAAGTAATTAGTTTTCTGCTAGCAGTAGTAAGTATCGTGTAGCATTCCTACAGCACATCTAAAAAGTTATATTAGACTAACATAGATAAGGAGGATCACAAAGATGATCAGAGAGGTGGAGTATCTCTTCTGTGAAGACAGATTGAAAGAATTTGGGCTGGAGAAGAGAAGGCTCCAGGGAGACCCTGTAACTACATTTCAGTATCTGAAGGCGACCTACAGGAAGGTTGGGGAAAGATGGTTTAGAAGAGCTTGGAGTGACAGGATGAGGGGCAATGGTTTGAAACTGGAGGAGGGGAGATTTAGGTTGGACATAAGGAAGAAGTTCTTTACAATGAGTGGTAAAATACTGGCACAGACTCTCCAGGGATGTGGTTGAACCCCTTTCTCTGGAGACATTCAAGATCAGACTTGATGTGGCCCTGGGCAGCCTGATCTCATTGGAGGTGTCCTTGCTGCCTGCAGGGGGTTGGACAAGATGACCTCTGAGGATCCTTTACAACCTGATGCAATCTCTGAATCTGTGAAAGATGGCCACACAGCATCACCTTCTTTGGATGTACAAAGCCATTCTAAGAGCAAACACCAGGGGTTCACTGCCTTAGAAAGATCAGGGTAAGAAATGAGAATGTCTAAAAGAAGAAACATGAAGTACCACAGGTCAAAGCCAGCCTGTTCACTTATTTGAGCATTTTTCAGCTAAGAGGTTACACTACTTTGATTTTCATATAATACTTATCAAATAACATCTGGAAAGACTTTTTCCATCACTCGGAAACCTAGCTGTTGATTCAAGCCAGGGGTGGGGAAGACTCTGACAGCAGACCAGCCATCAGAATAGAGGTTTCCAGTGGTAACCCCTTTACATCACAGGCACCACCAAAAACCACACAGAGAAAGCAGCAGAATCCTCTTTGTGGACAATGCATTTCAACTGTGGGACCCAAATACGATTTTAATTAGAAATTGAAGTTGGTCCTTCAGAAATACTCCTCTGTCAGCTTGAAAATCACTTAGCTGTGCAAAACCTGCAGATCCATTACAGCTTAGAAAAGTTTTAGTTCAGAAATATTATTGTGAGAGGGGAAAAAAACCCCTGAATCTCCTAACATTAGCTTAATCCATATATTTAAGGGAGCTCTGTACACAACTTGCATTACTACTTAACTTGTGTCATAATCTCCTCCCTGCTAAGAAGTGTCCCTTCAGTATTAATAGCTGAACATAGAATCACGGAATCATAAAATGGTAAGGTTGGAAGGGACCTTAAAGATCATCTAGTTCCAACCCACCACCATAGGCAGGGACACCTCCCACTAGAACAGGTTTCTCAAGGCCTCATCCAACCTTACCATTACTGGCACAGATTGCCCAGAGAGGTCGTAGAGTCTCCTTCTCTGGAGACTTTCCAAGCCTACCTGGATGCATTCCTGTGTGAACTATGCTAGGGGATCCTGCTTTGGTAAGGGGGTTGGACTTTGTGATCTCTGGAGGTCCCTTCCAACCTCTAAGGTTCTGTGATTCTGTGACAGCTGGTGAACGAGTCAGTGAGGGATGGTTGTCTACTAGACCTGCTGTTTGTAAACAGAGAAGGACAAAGAGAAGAAGTAAAGCCTGGTGGCCATCTCGCTGCAAGGGTTGTCAAACACTGGAATGGTCTGCCCAGGGCAGTGGTAGAGTCATTACCCCTGGAAGCATTCTAGCAGCCTGTGGACTTGGGACACAGGGACAGAGTTTAGTGTTGACCCTTCAGTGCTGGGTGGAGGGTTGGACCGGATGATCTTTGAGGTCTGTTCAAGCCAGGTATATTCTGTGAAGACACTCCTCCTACAGGGGATTCCTAAATTAACATTTTCATCTATTTTCTGAGTTAGATTACAGCCTCGTACTTCAGACCTGAAGAATAAAAATGTGTAGGCCTGCTTTCCAGGACTCAAGTTGCTATTAAACTATAGTTAATTAATGAAAAATTTAAACCTACCTTTCTCCTCTTCAGTAATCACTTTATCCGTGGCGTACTCCACATCAAAAATGTATCGGTAGAAGCAGAGCTGAGTGTACAGAGCCTTATCGGAATACTGCAATGTAAGAAGACAGCAAATAAAAACCTATCTCAAAAGCGTGTCTCTTGCACCCCTTTCTAAAGTCTACTATCAAAAGGTTTGGTTTTTTCTAGCATTTCATATGTTCCATTCACATCGGATTTTGGAACTATTATTATTTTTACATTGCAAATTTATCTTTACACTTCTCACAATTTATACCAAGGATTTATATAAATCCTACTAAACTTATCCCTTTGCACAGAAAGATAAATTGCATTTAATCCATTCCTACACATGCAGGTAGCACAGCGATGCTGTTGTGACAAAATGAAAGTCCTAAAATTGGTGAGACAAAGGAATAGAATCAAAGAATCATAGAATCAATCAGGTTGGAAGAGACCTCCAAGATCATCCAGTCCAACCTAACAGCCATCTTATCCAATCAACTAGACCCTGGCACTAAGTGCCCCATCCAGTCTTTTCTTCAACACCTCCAGGAACGGCAACTCCACCACCTCACCGGGTAGCCCATTCCAATGCCAATCACTCTCTCTGGCAAGAACTTCCTCCTAACATCCAGCCTAGACCTCCTCTGGCACAACTTGAGACTGTGTGCCCTTGTTCTGTTGCTGGTTCCCTGGGAGAAGAGCCCAACCCCACCTGGCTACAACCTCCTTTCAGGTAGTTGTAGAAAGCAATGAGGTCTGTCCTGAGCCTCCTCTTCTCCAGGCTGCACACCCCCAGATCCCTCAGCCTCTCCTCACAGGGCTGTGCTCCAGGCCCCTCACCAACTTCATCGCCCTTCTCTGGACACATTCCAGTACCTCAACATCTCTCTTGAACTGAGTGGCCCAGAACTGGACACACGACTCAAGGTGTGGCCTGACCAGTGCTGGGCTTCAACAACTTCAGTATTGAGAGAGGTGATTCTGTCACTTTATTCTACTCTGGTAAGACCTCGCCTGAAGTGCTGTGTCCAGGTCTGGAGCCCTCAACACAAGAAGGACATGGACCTGATGATGTGGGTCCAGAGGAATGCCACAAAAGTGATTTGGGGCCTGGAGCACCTCTGCTACGAGGACAGGCTGCATGAGTTGGGGTTGTCCAGCCTGAAGAAGAGAAGGCTCCAGAGAAACCTAAGAGTGGCCTACCAGGACCTGAAGTGGGCTACAAGAAGGCTGCAGAGGGACAGTTCCCAAAAGGCCAGTAGTGATAGGATGAGGGACAGTGCTTTGAAGTTAGAGAAGAGAAGATTTAGATTGGATGTTAGGAACAAGTTCCTTACCATGAGAGGTGGTTGAACACCACAACAGGTTGCCCAAGGAGGTATTTGAGGCCCTATCCCTGGAGTTATTCAAGGTGAGGCTTGACAGGGCTCCACGCAACCTGATTTAAAGGAGGATGTCCCTGCTCATTATAGGGGGTTGGACTGGATGACCTTTGGAGGTCACTTCCAAACCATTCTATGATTTTGTAAGTGCTTTAATATGCTGTACAAAGCAATGAGCTCCAAAAAGAACTGATGTATGGTTTTGATGAATACAGGTGTTTGGCTGTATTCTCTCCCTTTCCACCTACACCCACATCCAGCTGTGGTTACACAAATTGTGAACATGCCGCTCAAATAGGAGCAGGTGCATATGTACCTGCACAGCTCTGTTATCACCTTGTGAAGGCTACTGCATGTTGGTAATCACACAGTTCCAAAACCTGCAGGTGTGTGCACGTGGGAGCATGAGAGAACTCAATGCTCTCAATAACAGTGCCATCAAGCCTCTGTGCTAGTCCTCTAGTTCAAAAGTAGATGCCTGCATACATTTGTATCACTGTCACCATTCTGTGCCCTAGAAGATTGCTCAAACAGGAGATCCATCTTGCCGATGCTGCAACTACACTCTTTTAAGTTAATCTTCTAGAACCCTTTGTTCAACAAAACCACATTCCAGTCCCTTCTGTTTAAGATAGTGGAGTTCAGATACTGGCCAATAACTGCCCAAAGACTTGCACAACACAGAAATCCTCATTAAGAATGAGGAAACCATAATGTAATCAAATGAGAGAGTAATATCCATTCAAACACT
>VWZE01011488.1:18710-32472 GCA_013396675.1 Eubucco bourcierii
AAAAAAAAAAAAATTTAAAATGTACACATCCACATAGATGGATATATAAAAACCACAATTTTATTGTACGTGTGTATATACATACATACATATATATATATATATATGTAAAAATAAGATTTTTTTTTCCTGATAATGTGTGTTAGTATCCCCGACCAAATCAGTAACTCCTCCCCTTTAGCTTCCTGCCACATCTTGAATTTAGTAACTGGGGCGGGGGGCGGGGGAACAAAAGGGTTTGAAGATTTTCGTGCAGCAAAGTACAAATATTATGGTGTAATTATGAATCCAAGGAAGAGCTGCACTGAACTGAGAAAGACTTCAGGAATTACATAGATCACCACTTATACTCTCTTATTTCCTGATAACCTGTAGGTTATCAGGAAATCTTCAAACTCAAATAATGTTTGACTTCCAATGGTGATTTTTTTTTTGCCTAAAGAAAGCCTGAACACCGCCAACATTATGGTAAGAACTTGAGCTAAATTTGTAGCATTTATGCATTCCTTCTTCCCATGAAAGACTGAATGGTGAGGACACGAAAATAAAACTCTATTCTGATGTTTTTATTTGTTCCATGATGTTCTATTTCTTCATTTCATTAAGAACTGACATCAGCAGGCAAGTCTGCTTCTTTGACAGCTTCCATTCATGGAAAGAATAATTTGTACTTTCCATGCAACCAAAGATTTAACAGAGGAGGAAAAAAAAAAAACAGATGAAGGAACCAAAGGTATATAGTTTGTATTCAGCACAGTTATTCACTACTTTGACAGAAAAAATAAACTTTTCATACAGAAACAACAGCTGTAATTAAAAGAAAAATTCATTGTACTTGGCCAATGAAATACTCATTTGAGGAAATATAGGTTTAAACAGTTGCAGAATTGTTTCCTGTAGCATCAGGAGGCCAATTACAAATCTCCAACCTACCTTTCCAGGAAGAATTTAAGTTGCTATGTAATAGGAAACTGATGGTGTCTTCTGAACAGAACAGGTGCATTAAGAACATCAAAAAAGCAAAATTTGCCATGACTAAGTACAAAACTAGAGCACAAAATACGCTGGCATGAAAAGAAAATAAACTTGCCTGGCTTTCACACACCCCAGAGAGCACTTGCTAGCACAGACATTAGGAAAGGAGACCTCACAGATGCCACTCATTTGTATTTCTGGAGTTCCTGAAGGTCAGCTGTGCCTCCACACATGCCCAAGTCCACCCTGCGGGACTGGTTAGCGTCAGTATTGTCCCTAGGGCTGCAGAAGTTTGAACAAAACACTGGACTAAGGGTAGCACCAATTATTTCTTCTGTCTCACAAATGCCTAACACTAGCTCTGGAACATGACTCCCTTGTGTGCTCATTCCACATTCATGAAGTGTTCTTTCCACAGTACAGTGAAATTTCAAGTGGAGAACAGTCCTGACTCCCTCACTGTGTAACAGTGCAGTCAATGAGCAGAGGATTTTTCCAGAAGCAGTAGACCCAAGTTTGCAACCCTTCTGCAAAGAACAGAGAACTGAACTTAGTTTTCTTAATCTTGCACAGGGAAGGTGGAAAACATTGCCAGTGTCCATCATTTCTCCTTGTTTTTAGAAACGGCAGAGTTCAACTGTCTGAAAGTAAGGGTATCTGGAATGATTTACCATTGGTGAGCACCTTCCTACCCCAAAGACAGCACCTGAGAACTTAAGATACACTATCACCAGCTTTCCTATTATGGAAGAAAGGTTAGTGGCAACTGTATTTAGGTATTGAAATTAGAAGCCTGCACCCTCAGGGCTGGCTGCTTTAGATCGCTTCTCACAAGGAACTTCTGTTGAGATGCCTCATTCTCCTCCATCCTGGTAAAAGTGACTTGAGTGGCTAACACACCAACCTTTAAAATCCTGCCTGTAGCTAAGGGCAGCATGATGACCTAGAGAATCTAGGTCAGAAATCTCTGAGGAAAGGGAAAATAGAAAAACAGACAGATAAATAAGCAGAAGGAAAACTTGATGGAAATTCACAATGGACTGAACTAATGGTTTAGATCATAGAATCAACCAGGTTGGAAGAGACCTCTGATATCATCCAGTCCAACCTAGTTCTTACCTAGGTACAGTGCTGTTCTACTAAACACCTTTCAAGCAACCTCCCCATAGCTTGAAAGTGCACATTTGAACAGGCCAGAAAACTGAATTGTAGAATCATTTTGGTTGGAAAAAAGTTCACTGAATTCAACCATCAACCCAACACCATCATGCCCATTAAACCATGTCCCAAAATGCCCCTACATTGGTTTGTTTTTGAACCATTGTGAATTCTTTTATTAGTCAAAGTAAGATGTGATGGTCAATGCTAATGCTTCTTAGATTACTCATCTTACTCTATGTTAAGAAGACTTTTATTTACTGCTCTGCATCTCTCAAATTCCTATACTCCTCTATAGCCCTACTACACTCATGACACAAAATCTTGGGTCCTTTTTGCTTTCTTTTCTGCCAGACACTCTTCGATTTCTTCAGATCCTTTCTGTGGTGTTGTCAGTTTGTGTTCTTCCTAATCTCTCTTTCTCATTCTGTCACCTATGTTTTTTATGGATGATGAAGGCAATGAGAAATTAAAAACTCAAGAAAAACTCATGCTTCTAGTTTGCTAACTCTAGTAGACTGCTTTGCAAAGCAGGTAATTTCCACAGGCTGCAGAATTTATTTGTATTACTTCAATTAATTATAATACAAAACAGCAGCACCACTTCATTAATCAGCTGCTTGAGAGAGTTACTTTTGTGAAAAGCCTGTTTGGTAATTTGATTAGAAAGAACAGTGGTTCTTACTACTATGATATGATTCAGTATGTCCATCAAGTAAATACTTTAGAACTAGTTCTTAACAGTTTAAAAACAGGAAAGAAAAAGGAAATGGAAAAGAAGTCCCTCGGCAGAAAAGTCTCAGAGACTCTTGCAGGGCTTAGGAGTAAGAGAGTAAAGCATACAGGAAATACTTCAGTGCTTTGAGAGGCATTTCCTCCCCTCCCCCCTCCCCCCCTTTATAAAGATGCAGTAATTAAAACCTAATTATTATCTTCATTTTAAACAAAACCTAAAGTGAATACCAATTAATAACAACATACTAATGAGCATCTGCTGTGATGAAATTGAATATGAATGTGCTGCAAATTTCGGGTAATTTATTTTTTTCGGGGAAGTGCCACTGGTCTCAATCTACTGCTGGAAGATTGTATAGGCTGCACACATTTCTCCGTCATGTCTCTTATGTGCAGCAATTTATCTTTTCAAAAAGAGGGCACAGCTCAGCTCTGTGGATGTTTACATCCAAGTGCTATCCATGCTACAATGATTTCAAGGCAAGAAGCTGAAAGGTAAGACCATGGCTTTCCTCATGTTGAGGTGGGACTTCCTGCACTGTAGTTTATTCCCATTACATCTTGTCCTATCACAGGGCACAGACGAGAAGAGTTTGTCCCCTCCCTCTTGACCCCCAACCCTCAGATATCTATAAATATTGATTAGATCCCCTCTAAGCCTTCTCTTCACCAGATCAGAAAGCCCCAGGTCCCTCAGCCTCTCCTCACAGGGCAGTTCTCCAGCCCATTAACCATCTCTGTAGCCATGTCTTGGACTTTCTCCAGCAGATCCGTGTCTCTCTTGAACTGGGGAATCCAGAACCGAATGCAATGTTCCAGGTGAGGTCTCACCAGGGCAGAGCAGAGGGGGAGAAGAACCTCTCTCTATCTACTGGCCACTCTACTCTTAATGCACCCCAGGATCCCATTGGCCTTCTTGGCCGCAAGCGCTCATTGCTGTCCCATGCAGAACTTCTTGCTCACCAGCATTCCCAAGTCTTTCTCCACAGGGATACTTGCCAGCAGATCACCTCCCAACCTGTACTGGTGCAGTTTATTATTCCTTCTCAGGTGCAAGACTCTGCATTTATCCTTGCTGAAACTCACTAGGTTCCTCTTTGCCCACCTCTCAGGCTCTCCAAGCCTCACTGAATGGCTGCACAGCCTTCAGGTGTGTCAGCCAAGCCTCCCAGTTTAGTACGGTCAGCAAACTTGCTGAGCAGACTCTGTCTTGTCTGTTCCTTCATCAATGTCATTGATGAAGATGTTGAACAGGATTGGACCCAGCACTGATCCCTGGGGAACTCCACTAGTTACAGCTCTCCATCTGGACTTGGCACCACTGATTCCCACTCTTTTCACTCTACTGTGTAAACAGTTTTTAATCCATCTCACTGCCTGCTCTTCTATACCACACTTTCTGAGTTTGCTTACAAGGATGTTATGTGAGACAGTGTCAAAAGCCTTGCTAAGGCCAAGGCAGACAAATCCACTGGTCTCCCTTCATCTACTCAGTTACAGCACCACACAACTCACTGAATTTTTTTTTATAACCAGAGCAGTTGCACCACACCAGGTTCATGCAGCTCCTATTCACCACCAGGTTCTGAAGGCAAATACTCCTGCAGGCAAAGGGCTTGGGAAGTGTGAATTAATGTTTTACTAAGTTTTACTAACTCTTCCTAAGATCCAGTCTAACCCTACTCTCCCTCAGCTTCAAACCATTCCTCCTTCTCCTGTTGCTAGACACCCTTATGAAAACTCTCTCTCCAGCCTTCCTGTAGGATCTCTTCAAGTACTGTAAGGCAGCTCTAATGTCTCCCCAGAGCCTTCTCTTCTCCAGGCTGAACAACCCCAGCTCCCTCAGCCCATCCTCATAGCAGAGGTGCTGCAGCCTTTGGATGATGTGCCAAACCCTCACCTCACACCGATGCTGATACATACAGAAGCCTGATCTTGTGCATCACAGAACCTAGTTAAAACACAGTGCTGCTCTGTGTCAAATAGGCTGAAATAATCTGTGCACCTAAAATAACTACTTCACACAAAACAAAAAAGGTGAAATAAAAGTGCATCTAAATTGCAGCCTTTATGCTTTAGTGTACAGTCAGGTTTTGAAAACTTATACCCAGTTCCATTAAAAATATGAGATGGTTTGGCACCATCTTTCCTGACAGCAGCACTGCTTATAAACTAAAATGGAGAGAAGACTGTGGGTGTGGTTTCCTTCTTAACCCTCCAAACTGCCCACTCCCTCAATCAGTTTGGGACAGAACAACTCCATGGAGGATAGGTTTGGGACTGACCTGCTGGAGAACAGCGAAGGGGAAAAGGACCTGGAGGTCCTAACGGATGGAAGATTGACCATGAGCCAGCAATGTGCTCTTGTAGCCAAGAAGGCCAACAGCATCCTGGGGTGTATGAGAAGGGTTGTGGTTAGTAGGTCCAGAGATGTTCTCCTCCCCCTCTACTCTGCCCTGGGGAGGTGGAATATTGTGTCCAGTTCTGGGCCCCGCAGATCAAGAAGGAACTCAGGGAATTGCTTGAAAGGGTTCAACATAGAGCCACAAAAATTAAGGGAGCAGAACATTTTCCTTATGAGGAGAGACTGAGGCAGCTGGGTCTCTGCTGCTTGGAGAGGAGGAGCCTGAGGGGTGAGTTCATTCACGTTTATAAAGATGTAAAGTGTGAGTTGCCAAGAGGACGGAGCCAGGCTCTGCTTGGTGATACCCAATGCCAGGACAAGGGGCAATGGGTGGAAGCTGAGGTATAGGAAGTTCCATGTGAGCGTGAGGAAAAATTGTTTCACTGTGAAGGTGATGGAACACCAGAACAGGCTCCCCAAGGGGATTGTGGAGTCTCCTTCTCTGGAGATATTCAAGATCTGCCTGAATAGGTTCCTGTGTGACCTGTTCTGGCAGGTGGGTTGGACTGGATGAGCTTTGGAGGCCCCTTCCACTCCTGACATTCTGTGACCCTGTGTTCAGTACTGGGGTTTAAAAAAGCAATTATGACTCACAGAGCCTGTTAAAGAAGTAGAAGAAAACAAAACATATGTATCAAGATTCAGACATTTTCCCTCATATTTATGTTAACATGGACTGTATGGAAGAGGTTCTTCCATACACATGCAGGGGTCAACTGGGAAAAAAACCCAAACAATAAACAGCACAGCAGAAGACTGGATATTCTTGTGCATCAGGAGATTATTTTTTTTTTCACTAAGTAACTGAAATGACAAGAACTTCTGCTGGTTTAAGTCCTGTTGAGCAGTTAGTGAGAGCATTACAGAGGATCTAACTACAAAAAACAATTCTGGCCTGCAATGCTAGCAAAAGAACTGAAAAATGAGGAAGAACAGATGATGGTAGCTACTGACAAGGCACACCAGACTGAATGAGGGTGTTTACAGAATACCTCCAGAGTGGATCCTGTCTATATCATTACTAAGCAATAAGAAATCCTGGAAATAAAGTAGTTGGCTATTGACAACATTTAGGAGGCATGAACATGGCAGAAGAGAAAAGGAAGGAAATTTAATAAGCAAAACATCTCTGTCCATAACAAAGAAGCTGAATTACAGAATTTAAAACTGGGGAGTGGCCCAAGCTGAAACGGTTCTGCTCTGTGGATTCATGAGATGACTCCTCAAAGCATACTGCACACAAATACAAGATGGGCAGCAAGCAGCAGTAGACCAGGTTTCTGCAGCTCTAGAGGATTGGAAGGAAGATGCTGTTGGACCACTAGTGGTGGCGGGTCACCTCTACTTAAAGATGACAGTGTAAGCAGAGACCTGAAATAAATCCTGTTCCTCTTTCTTGGAGACATGCTGTATTTGGTTTGGTTGAGATGGAGTTAGTTCTCTCCACAGCATCTTTCATAATGCTGTGTTTTGCAGTGCTGGGGTCACATATAGCTGGGCCAACTGACACAAACTGACCAAAGAGGTAATTCTACACCATATGACATCAGCTCAGATACAAAAGCTAAGGGAAAGAAGGAAGTGTGGGGGGCGTTACTCTCTGGAAACATTCCAAACCCACATGGATGTGTTCCTCTGTGACCTACTCTAGGTGCTCCTGTTCTGGCAGGGAGGTTGGACTGGTTGATCTTTCGAGATCAGTTCCAATCCCTAACAATAAAAAACTAGCTTATATGCATACAAGCACCTGCAATCTTAGATTTCTGGTCAGAGGAGAGCTGATACTGAGGTACTAATGGTGCAATAGGAGGAACAGGTGCAAGATTGGCTTTTATCCAAATAATTCAAGACTTTGAATTCTAAATCAAAGGAACAAAACATATATTTTAAAAAATGATTACATCTGTAATGTGCCATAGATCTGGAGAGTCTCTATAGCAGTTATCTTCTCCCTCTGAAAGCAGTATCATTGTGTAACTGAGGAATTTGCAGGTAGACCAGTCTGGAGCCTGAAGATCCATCCTACATCAATGTACATCTCCAGGTGGAGATTGCACAAAAATTCTCAGGACCATCATCTACAGCAGAAAGATTAATAGCTGAGATTTTCCACATCAGCAGATCAAATTAATAAGCATTACTGGACAGCTGATAACAGCCAAACGTCACTTTGTAATGGGGCTCACCCAGCAGCCCACACAACAAACCCACAAAACTGTATCTACTCAAATGCATTGAACATTACTCCAGAGAATCACTTACAGAATGTTAGGGGTTGGAAGGGACCTCCAGAGATCATCAGGTTTGACACCTCTGCCACCACCATCATCCCAATTGATCCCAAAATCTTGAGAACCTCTGATCAAGAGTATTTGTATCCTTCCAATAAATTACTGTTTGAAACAAGCAGCATACAGCTAGGCTCCTATCACATATCCTCTCCTCAGTGTACAAGGTAAATGTAATAAAAATTTAGTAACTTCATGTTTATTTTTATGTCTGTTTATATATTTTGGTTTGAGGGAAAAACCCAAGCACTTTCAAAGTCACTCACTCATTTCTGGATATCTGTAATTACCTGAACCATGACAACCTAGGTAAAAAAAGTAATTAACAGAAAAAGCTTGGTGAAACAAAACTAAAATTGAAAACCACCTCTGAAAAGCAAAGCTCACACTCTGCTCTGGAAGGAAAATACCATAGCCAAGTATTCCTCATCTGTCTCAAATGTTAAAGAACTCTGTCTCATTCTAGAGAACTGATGGATCTGCTCATGGAAGGAAAAGCACTCACAGTTTTTCCTTCCTACACGTCACCTGTTCATTCAAAACAGAAAAAATCAGCACATGCATAGGAACTCACATTACTGAACAGAAGTAATTTGCCTTTTAAGTAATTTCATGTCCTTCCATAAAAATTTACTAGATCACAGTGCTCTTTCTAAAAAACAAGAACTGAAGTGTAAATATCCAGGAAACTTATAAAAAGATGTGTCACTACAATCAAAAGAATCAAACAATTAGGACTCTGCAGCTGAAATCTCTTCCCTTACTCATGAAGAACTCACACAGAACGCAAGTCATAGAATATCTTAGGTTGGAAGGGACCTTAAAGGTCATCTACTCCACCCTCCCTACCACAGGCAGAGATGCCTCTTCACAACACTCAGCCACTCATGGCCTCATCCAACCTGGTCTTGAACATCCCCCAGAGAGGAGGCAGCCACAGCCTCCCTAGGCAGCCTTTTCCAGAGTCTCGCCACCCTCCTACTGAAGAACATCTTCCTAAGAGCCAGTCTAAACTTGCTCTCCCTCAGCTTAAAACCATTCCCCCCTTGTCCTGTCTCTAGACACCCTTGCAGAAAGTCCCTCTGTAGCCTTCCCACAGGATGCTTTCAGATACTGGAAGGTAGATCTAAGGTCTCCCCAGAGTCTTCTCTTCTCTAGGCTGAACGCTCGCAGCTTTCAGCCTATCCTCAATGCAGAGGTGCTCCAGTCCTTGGATCACTTTTCTGGCCTCCTTTGGACTTGCTCCAACACCTCTGTGTCCTGTCTACTCTATTTCTCAGGACTCACATTTCTCACAGCTGGAATCCAAATAAACCAAGTGGGACCCAACCAGGAAGATTACATCAAACTGTCTCACTAGAAGTAAATTCTGCCTGCAGGGAAAGAATCTGCCTAAAACAGCTCCCAGACCAGAACCACAAATCAACCACTCATCAGCTGCAGTCCCATTTCATAGCAAAGAAAGAAGAGAGGCCATTTCCTAGCACAAATCCAGGCTGGGTGGTGAATGGTTGAGTGCAGCCCTGAGGAAAAGGACCTGGGAGTTTGGGTTGATGAAAAGCTCAACATGAGCCTGCAGTGTGAGTGCAGCCCAGACAGCAACCATGTGCTGGGCTGCAGCAAGAGCAGTATGGTCAGCAGGGCAAGGGAGGGGATTCTGCCCCTTTGCTCTGCGCTCCTGAAACTCCAACTGGAGTACTGTGTGCAGTTCCGGAGCCCCCAGCACAAGGAGGACATGGAACTGTTGGGAGTGAGTCCAGAGGAGGCCACAGAGATGATCAGAGAGCTGGGGCAGCTCTGCTATGAGGTCAGGCTGCGAGAGTTGGAGTTCTTCAGCCTGGAGAAGAAAAAGCTTCGAGGAGACCTTGTAGTAGCCTTCCAGTATCTGAAGGGGGCCTACAGGAGGGTTGGGGAGTGACTATTTACAAGGCCTTGTAAAGGCAGGATAAGAAGGAATGGCTTTAAACTGGTAGAGTTAAACTAGATGTTAGGAATAAGTTCTTTCCAGTGAGAGTGGTGAGGCACTGGCACAGGTTGCCCAGGGAGGTTGTGACTGCTCCCTGGTTGGAGGTGTTTAAGGCCAGGTTGGATGAGTGACCTGCTCCAGTGGGAGGTGTCCCTGCTTATGGCGGAGGGTTGGAACAGGATGAGCTTTGAGGTCCCTTCTGACCTGAACAATATCTATAGAAACACAGATTCTATGATTCTACTTCTAGAGGCCTGAGACTAGAGGCCTCCTTCAGACCTCTGCAGACTGGGATTTTTTTTACCATTTCATACAATTTGCCGACACATTCAAGAACTGGTTGAGTATTGCTAAGGACGAGCAAAAGGTTATTCCTCATTATCTTATCTCAGGCACATTTTAAGTCTTCTGTCTTCCTGTGAAAACCAGAGGATGCCACTTCTGAGGCTCATACGCACGATGCTATGGATAGCAATGGACAAAGCTGACAGAACAACTGCTGTTCTCTCAATCTAGGCTGTAGTAGAGGTACCAAGTTTCAAGTCGGAAGTGAGGTACTTCTCTTTGTTTTAATCTAGCTCTGTTTTTTGCAACCTTGATTGCAGAATCATAGAATCATTTCTGCTGGAAAAGACCCTTAAGATCACGGACTTCAACCATCAATCCAACACCACTACGGCCATTAACCCATGTCTCACAGTGCCTGCTTTTGAACACCTCCAGGGATGAGGCTTCCACCACCTCCCTGGGCAACCTTTTCCAGTGTCTCACCATCATTATGGGGAAGAACTTCTTCCTAACATCCAATCTTAATCTATCCACTTTTAGTTTTGCTCCATTTCCACTAGTCCTATCACTATTTGACACACTAAAAAGATCCTCACCAGCTTTCTTGTAGCCACTTCACATACTGGAAGGTCAAAATAAGGTCTCCTTGGAGCCTTCTCTTCTCCAAACTGAACAACCCCAACTCTGTCAGACTACACAGATAATACTGCATCTCTTTCCTGCAAAATAATATACGAATATTTATTAAAGTCTTTTGTTAACTGAATCTTAATTATTATTCACAATAAGCACAAGTACAGTATTTAAAAACTGGCTTATTAATTAATAAATAGTACTATAAATAGGCAAGATACGCAAGAAAATAAGCTTAGCTAAACATGTTTTAGATGTAAAAACATGAAACTCCCAGTTTCTTGTTTTTTAACAGACTGGTAACAAAAAATGTGCTCAGAAGGCAAATGGTAAAGTATGGCCAGGAGATCAAGAAAGGTGATTCTCACGCTTTATTCTGCTCTAGGAAGACCTCATCTGGACTACTGTGTTCAGTTCTGGAGCCCTCAACACAGAGAGGACATGGACCTGAAGGAGCAGGTCCGGAAGAGGGCTGGAACACTTCTCTTACAAAGATAGGCTGAGGGAACTTGGGTAGTTCAGCCTGGAGCAGAGAAGGCTCTGCTCAGTGAAGACCTAAGAGCAGCCTTCCAGTACCCAAAGGAGGCCTACACGAATGCTGCAGAGGGACTCTTTTCCAAAGGCCTGCAGTGACAGGATGAGGGGCAATGGTTTGAAATTAAAGGAGATTTAGACTGGATGTTAGGAGCAAGTTCTTTACAAAGAGGGCGGTGAAACACTGAAACAGTAGGATGTGGACATGCTGGAGCATGTTCAGAGAAGGGCCACGAGGATGCTCAGAGGGCTGAAGCACTTCTGAGAACAGACTGAAAGAGTCGGGGCTGTTCAGCCTGGAGGAGGTTCCCATGTGGCCTTCTTGTGGCCTTCCAGCATTTGAAGGGGGTCTACAAAAAAAGCTGGGGAGAGATTTTTTATGATATCAGGTGGTGACAGGACTAGGGGGAATGAGGCAAAGCTGGAGGTGGGGAGATTCAGACTGGATGTGAGGAGGGAGTTCTTCACCATGAGAGTGGTGAGACACGGGAATGGGTTGCCCAGGGAGGTGGTTAAGGCCCCATCCCTGAGGTGTTTAAGACCAGGCTGAATGAGGCTCTAGCCAGCCTTATCTAGGGTAGGGTGTCCCTGACTGTGGCAGAGGGGTTGGAACTGGATGATCCTTGTGGTCCCTTCCAAACCTGACTGATTCTATGATTCTAATGTCAATTTTATAGCCTGCTTTGAAAAAAGACAAATAGAGATTCTGTCCTGCATCCTTCAACTAGCAAGTCCAAATAGGAAGAGAGGATGAGACCAATCCAAAAACTATCCACAAAGAAAGTAACTTCAGGTTTTGATTGTCAGTTGCTGCAATGAGTGAGGTCAGTAGTGTGTGTGTGTACCTTCCAGAAGAAAAACTTAACTACCATTTAAGAGGTGCTGAATAAAGTTCAGGAAAAAGCTGTTAAGACAGTCTAAAGAAAATTCTCAAAAGCTTCAAAAATTATTTGAACAAGTGATGTCAGAGCTACTGAAGCAACTTAGTTCCACATGAAAAAATAAACACGCTTGCCAATTAAAAAATTATCCCCTAATAACATGATGTGAGTGATGTAAATCACCTATTCATTTTCATGTGCAGCTCCAAAACATGCAACTAAACTGTAATGAATTTAACGGTTGTGACAGAGACAGCTCTGTGGCTCATTAACAACTGTAATCTATACACTTCTTTTATTGTCATAGCTTATTGTTTCTCAGAAGACTACTTGTTACCTTCCACGTTTGCTTCCTGTCTGACACAGCTGAGAAAAAAACACCCAGAAACCCAGAAAGGCCCAACACCACGATTTACCATAACTAGAACTTCGTAATGAGAGCAGAAGAACTTTCTACATTTATTTCACTAATGTCAATGAGATTCTGTGTGATAATGACAGTTGTGGAAATGATCAACAGGAGAACTGATGTGGGGTGGGGATGGAGTACATGAATGAACTGGCATTCTTCTTGTTTCTCACAAGTGCGAGGAGCTCATGCTGGTATATAAATACCACAAGGGTTAAGTGTAGATTCTTGCATCTGAGAAAGAACAAACCCAAGGACCAGGATAGGGACACTGACCTGTTGGAGAGCAGTGTAGAGAAGGACCTGGGGGTCCTGGTGGATAGAAGGATGCCCATGAGCCAGCAATGTGCTCTTGTGACCAAGAAAACCAAGAGCATCCTGAGGTGGATTAGAAGGGCTGTGGTTAGTAGGTCCAGAGAAGTTCTCCTCCCCTTCCCCTCTGCCCTGGGGAGGCCACATATGGAATACTGTGTCCAGTTCTGGGCTCCTCAGGTCAAGAAAGACCTCAGGGAACTGCCTGAAAGAATCCAGCACAGAGCGAGAAAAATGATGGAGTGGAACGTCTCCTTGCTGAGGACAGGCTGAGGGAGCTGGGGTTCTTTAGCCTGGAGAAGAGGAGTCTGAAGGTTGACATCATTCATGTTGATAAAACTATGCAGGGCAGTGTCAGGAGGACAGAGCCAGGCTCTGCTCAGGGAAGTCTAATGATAGGACAAGGGGCAATGCGTGCAAGTTGGAGCAGAGGAGGTTCCACATGAACAGAAGGAAAAACTTTTCCACTGTGAGGGTGCCAGAGCCCTGGAGCAGGCTGCCCAGAGAGGTTGTGGAGTCTCTTTCTCCACAACATTTCAAACCCACTTGGATGTGTTTCTGTGAGATTTGGTTCTGGTACAGGTGGTCCTGCTCTGGCAGCGGGGTTGGACTGGATGAGCTTTCAAAGTGCCTTCCAATCCCTAATATTCTGTGATTTTGTGACTCTGATGATTACTGAGTTATTGTCACACAAATGAAACAGGTTGTTATTAAAATTCTTCTTTGCACTGCCTCTTACCTCAACCACATTTAGACGAAGACCAAAGGGAAAAGGCCAAGGGAGAAAGGGGAGGAGAGGAAAAAAAAAAAAAAAAAGGAAAAAATGTTCTAAAGGTTAGAACCTCAGAGACTAGAATTCATAGATCCATAGAATGGTTCAGGTTGGAAGGGATCTTGAAGGTCATCTAGTTCCAACCCTCTTGCCATGGGCAGGGACATCTTCCACTAGACCAGATTAGAAGGCTTTGCCATGGACAGTGACATGGACAGAGGAATGGAGTGCACCCTCAGCAAGTTTACAGATGACACCAAGCTGTGTGGCACAGTCGACTTGCTAGAGGGCAGGGATGCCATCCAGAGGGACCTGGACAGGCTGGAGAGGTGGGCCCAGGCCAACCTCATGAAATTCAATAAGGCCAAGTGTAAGGTCCTGCACCTGGGTAGGCACAATCCCAAGCA
>VWZE01011488.1:32916-37916 GCA_013396675.1 Eubucco bourcierii
GTACTAGTGGGAGGTGTCCCTGCCTATGGCAGGGGGTTGGAACTAGATGATCCTTGAGGTCCCTTCCAACCTTACCATTCTATGATTCTATGGATGTACACATCTATCCAGGCAGAGCTACCTGGTTGTATTAGGAGTTTAAGAGCATCCACACTCGACAAGGAAAAGTTTTAGGTTGGGAGGGACATCAAAGATCACCTAGTTCCAACCCCCTGCCATAGGCAGGGACACCTCCCACTAGAACAGGTCACTCAAGGTCTCATCCAATCTGGCCTTGAACACCTCCAGGCAGGGAGCAGCCACAACCTCCCTGGGCAACCTGTGCCAGTGTCTCACCACCCTCACTGTAAAAAACTTCTTCCTAACATTCAGTTTAAATCTCCCCTCTGGCAGTTTAAACCCATTACAAGACCTTGTAAATAGTTCCCCTCCAGCACTCCTGTAGGCCCCCTTCAGATATTAGAAGGCTACTACAAGGTTGTTTGAAAGGTTCAATCTTTTGAACTCTACAACAAACTCTTAAAAATAATACAGACAAAATTCTTTGCACTGGCACCAAAGCACTAAAAAGTTAAAAAGAAAGTAATTTGTGAGGTGCCAAACAGTGAAAGCAAGAGACCTTCTCATAACAGGTCTTCTAGACACAAGTCTGTAGGAAGCTCAGAAGCAGTGTCCAAGAAACAGTGAGTCTCACAGGAAAACCATGCACCTACCTCACCACACTGAGTAAATTCTGGAGGCTAAGCTGGAAGAGGAAGGCGGTGAAGTTACTAATAGCATGAGTTATCTCCAAGTGTGAGGGATATCTTGTCTCTGGGACAAAAGAAAGGCAGCCGGTTGTGAAAGGAAGACATAGAACATCTCTAAGAAGTTTTCCTTAGTGGTGTCTGCTGCTCACAGCAGCATTTTGTTAATTTCACAGTTTATTTAATAAACTCCTTTTTCAAAAGAGTTTCCTTGCTTTTGTCTCAAGACTAGCAGTGTAATGGTAACTAACAGCTTCTCTTTAGAAAGATAATTAACTTCTCTGATGGTAAGATTATCAGAGGAGTGGTTAAGGGAGCTGGAGTTGTTGAGCCTGAAGAAGAGGAGGTTCAGGGGAGATCTTAGTGCTGTCTACAACTACCTGAAAGGAGGTTGTAGCCAGGTGGGGTTGGTCTCTTCTCCCAAGCAACCAGCAACAGAACAAGAGGACACAGTCTCAAGTTGTGCCAGGGGAGGTCTAGGCTGGATGTTAGGAGGAATTTCTTGCCAGAGAGAGTGATTGGCATTGGAATGGGCTACTCAGGGAGGTGGTGGAGTCGCTGTCCCTGGAGGTGTTTAAGAATAGACTGTATGGGGCACTTAGTGCCATGGTCTAGTTGAGTGGATAGGGCTTGGTGATAGGTTGGGCTGGATAATCTTGGAGGTCTCTTCCAACCTGATTGATTCTATGATTCTATAAGCTAGATATGACAAAAGCACCCAATGAAACGCACTTACTGCAAAATTTAAAGTCAATAATCATTATTCTTTTATAGTCCTGTAACTCCTTAAAAAAATATAATTTTAACATGGTTATTCTTAAATATTATATAATTTAAAAATGCTTTCCAGTTCTGTATAGCAGGGTAGCTGATTTCCACAGGTATGGTAACCCTGATCCACTGATACAAGCCTGCCCATATAAAGACGACCACAAGACACATCAAGATGGCCAAGAGTGCATATGAAGCAGAAGCTACCAAGGGATAAATTCACAGAATCACAGAATCAGTCAGGGTTGGAAGCCACCACAAGGATCATCCAGTTCCAACTCCACTGCCATGGGCAGGGCCACTTCAGACTAGATCAGGCTGTCCAGAGTCTCACCCAGCCTGGCCTTAAATACCTCCAGGGATGATGCTTCCAAGCACTTCCCTGGGCAACCCATTCCAGCGTGTCATCACTCTCATGCTGAAGAACTCCTTCCTAGCATCCTGTCTGAATCTACGCATTTCCAGCTTTGTTTCATCCCCCCCAGTCCTATCACTACCTGACAGCCTAAAAAGTCCCTCCCCAGCTTTCTTGTAGGTCCCCTTAAGATACTGAAAGGTCACAATATGGTCTCTTCAGAGCCTTCTCCTCTCCAAACTGAACAGGCCCAACTCCCTCAGTCTCTCCCCATAGAAGAGGTGCTCCAGCCCTCTGAGTATCCTTGTGGCCCTTCTCTAGACACTTTCCAGCATATCCATATCCCTTCAGAAATATCACTGTCTGCCTGCTGCTCTCCGCAAGGAAACTCTTTATGCTTTTTCATTTTCCTGATAAATCCAAGACGCTTGCTGTTAAGGGTCCAGTCAAATACAGTCCCTTGGGAAAGTTAAAGCATTTCCCTTATTCTTACAGTTTTTACAAAAGGCACATTTTTCTTCTTATTTTCTTCTTCTTGTCTATTCATTACCAACTCACGTTTTTTATTTACCGTATTTATATATCCCATTCAATTTTAACTTTGTTCCACTCTGTAATAGAAACTGTCTGATGAAAGAGAATGTAATCTTTAATACATTCTTTCTTCTCAAGGTTTCAAGATCATACTCTCTATGTTAGGTCATCACTGACTTTTTATAAGGTGATACACTGGATGTATTCAGCCAAGAACTGTCAACTCTCTTGGCTGAGGTTTACACAAGCACTTCAAGTTCAAAATTACTACTGTTTTAACAAAAAGTTGAGGGAGATGTGGATTTAAATGAAAATAAATATGTGTGTGACCGACAATGAATAACTTTGTATACAGAGTACAGCTAATCTGAGGAGCTGTCTCAAGCAGCACATCCATTTTCATCATAGCTAGCTCATATATCTCTGCAATTGGGATGAAGAATGAGGCTGAAAGAGGAACGAAACTGAAAGCTGACTGGAAGACGTAAATTAGGTTAGGAAAGCAGCCAAACCTCACACTGTTTATTATCATGCCAATAGACTGTTCTGTTAGGTAAGGATTTTTGAGTTGTTTTCAGTAAGGGGAAGAGCACACTATCTTTCACAACCTTGTTGCACAGTACTTTTCTGTATTACGCACTAACTGGAACCTCTGAGTTGTCTTAACAAGGTCATCCATGCAAAAATCTAGCCAGCAGAATTAGAGAACTGATGAACACCACATAAAAATCTGAGAAAATGGTAACATTTTATCATCCATAGGGAAGCACTGCAAAGTATTCTTCACCTTTCCTACTACCTGAGCATCCAGAAGCATGACATTCAATAAATCATCTAGATGACAAAACCAGAATAACCAAATGCAGATCTGCCTTTTCAGGCAAGGAGTTTAACTTTTGTCAATCCATCCAGCTCATATTCTACATGAGATAACTCACAGAGTAGACCAGCATTTTCCCTAAGTATCTCATCACAGAGCTATCAAAAAACTTGAAAGTAGTTCTTGCAGGGTTGCACAGTCTCAAAAAGGAGTTCAAGTCTTATCAGACAGAACATGAACATTTCAGTTTGGTCCAGCACCAGGTGATTAGGAGATAACTCATTCTTCAGGTCAGATTATGCTGAAGGTTTCACATGGTGCTGTAACTGTCTTAGCATAACCTGCTCAAAATGTTTCCATGAAGCAAAAAGAAGGCTGAAAAAAACCCTGCCTCATACATCATGAAATTTTTTATCACTACCATTTAGCTCCTAGAACAGAGCTTTAACAAATACTGTTTCACTGCTTCTGTAAGTTCTCCCACTTCCTTATGCTTAAGAAGGGAATGTCATTACCCATAGCATCAAATCATCAAGAAATCCAAAATGGTGATGAAATTAGCTCCTCCACACTTTGTGAAACATCTTCCCTTGTAACAACCAACTCCACAGGAACTACTCTTATTAGAAGCTAATTACTCTCTACTAGTCCTTCTTTCCTTGTTCTACTGTTTCCAGTTCTACCTTGCAATTACAGTCCATTTCTGCAAGAGATCTACCAAAAGCACAAACAAATTCTAGTCCATCCTCCTGATGTTGGACCTGTCTCTGGAAATGAATAAAATGTTATCTTTCAGAGGAGATCACAGAATCGCTGATTTTTTAGGGGTTGGAAGGGACCTTGAAAGACCATCCAGTCCAACCCCCCTGCCAGAGCGGGATCACCTATACCAGATCACAGAGGAACAAACACACCCAGGTGAGTTCTGAATATCTCTAGAGAGAGATTCCACAACCCCCCTGGGCAGCCTGTTCCTAAAGGTGAGGTATGGCCATAGAAAGGTCCTGTGGAACCTTTTCTTAAGTTCTGGTGTATTATCTGAGGTACTGGACGTTAGGAACAAGTTCTGCAACATGAAGGTAGTGGAATACTGCAACAGGTTGCTCAGGGAGATGGTTGGGGCCCCATCCCTGGAGATATTCAAGGTGATGCTCAACAGGGCAACCTGATCTAGGTATGTATGCACCTGTTGACTGCAGAGGAGGTTGGACTAGATGACCTCTGGAGGTCCCTTCCAACCCAGACCATTCTATGATTCTATCCTGGCCACATTAACTCTACCAGACTACCATTTGCTCAAACGCTTCAGGTTTCCTTCACAGCCCCATTTGATGCAGTATTCTTCAGCTCCTGCTCTTAGCTGCCATGTGATGTTTCTCTAAGGTTGTTAAACAGCTGCTGTGTTCAATCCTTGAGGTAGCTGCACTTCAGTGATAAAGTAAGTGAACCTATATATAGTTTGTAAATCCATTTGTTATGTCTAAAGTACTTTGAGATTTCAAATGTGCAAGAATGCACATATATTAAGCTTTTTAAACTCTAAAAAGGGGGCCTGCCATAACTGGCAGGATCCACGCTCAGTCACTTTGTACTTAGTGGTTTGAAAAAAATTACATGCAAATTATTTAGAATTTTATTCCACTTTTCAAAGCATGAAGTTAAATGTTCCCATTTCTAAAAATAATAATAAAAATCAATAACTATTATTCGGTATTCATTTGATATTCCACAATGGACCACTGTGAATTTGAACTCCAGGAAAGGTTGCTGTTTC
>VWZE01011488.1:42916-74577 GCA_013396675.1 Eubucco bourcierii
ATTCAGTCAGTAAGAAACAGTCAGTGGATAAGCAGGTAGTTGTTTTTATTTCAGACGGTTGGTTTTGTTTGTCCATGTAAATTTACCTGTATCCTGGCAGAAACATTCCAGCAAATTCTAGTTTGCTGACCAAATGCTCATCAGCTGGAAAATTTCCAAACACAGCAGCTGCATGGCACATTCTCTCCACAGCAGCAACGATACAGTTTAAGTGTGGAGCAGGAAAAAAAGCATAAACAGTCCACTTTAATAAACTAATTAAAAATTCCTGTTTAATCCTGCTACCTCTGAAAGGCAGAGTTGAGAGAGAGGTGAGTTTGGTGAGAATCCTGCTCCACTGCTGTCAAAGCTTTGTCCTAAAACACTTACCTCTGGTCTCAGAATAGCCTTCCAGCAGGCCTGGCATACAGGACCACTGCGGGAAAAATGCAGTGGAAGTCGACGAGTCCGATTCTGGCAAGTTGGATCCTCACATATTAACCAACCCTGCAGAATTGGAAAAGGTAGAAAAAAAAACCACCATTTTTACCATAAATTTGAGTCATAGCTCCTTTTTACCACATATAAACAATGAATAATATTCAAGGAAGGAAAAAAAAACAACTTCGACATCCCCTGTGAAGCTGCTTCAATGATATGTATGAAGAGGTGAAGGTCCTGTTTAAGAGAACACAATCAATGGTGGAGAACAAAGCTGAAACCTTCTTGCTTCAAAATTCCACATTTTAAGGGAGCACAATCAATGGTGGAGAACACAGAAGAATCATAGAATCAATCAGGTTGGAAGAGACCTCCAAGATCATCCAGTCCAACATATCAACTGGACACAGTTTCCAGGTAGGGTCTCACCAGTGGAAAGCAGAGGGGGAAGATCACTTCCCTCCCGCTGCTGCCCACACTTCTCTTGCTGCAGTCCAGGATGATGCTGAACATGACTTCAAAGGTAGATCTCCAAACTGTTGCCACTTATCACACTTTGATTCACAAGATGGAAAGGTCTCAGAGGCTTCTTTCCAAATCAACAAGATTCTTTACAAATTAAATCAAACTAGAAGATGGGATTGAGTAACAGGTGTACTGCCCTCCAGATGTTATCATTGTTTAGCTCTTTGGACCAGATCAGAGCTAGTTTGAAGTAAAGATTTCCTGAAATGGGGAAAAAATGATAGAATCATAGTATCACCAAGGTTGGAAAAGATCTCAAAGCTCATCCAGCCCAACCTGTCACTCAGCCCTAGCCAATCAACCAGACCACGGCACTATGTGCCCCATCCAGTCTTTTCTTCAACACCTCCAGGGATGGTGGCTCCACCACCTCCCTGGGCAGCCCATTCCAATGCCAATCACTCTCTCTGGCAAGAAATTCCTCCTAACATCCAACCTAGACCTCCCCTGGCACAGTTTGAGACTGTGTCCCCTTGTTCTGTTGCTGGTTGCCTGGGAGAAGAGACCAACCCCACCGGACTACAACCTCCTTTCAGGCAGCTGTAGACAGCAATGAGGTCTCCACTGAGTCTCCTCTTTTCTAGGCTGCACACCCCCCAGTTCCCTCAGTCTCTCCTCATAGGGCTGTGCTCCAGGCCCCTCATCAGCTTTGTCGCCCTTCTCTGGACACATTCCAGTACCTCTTGCTTCAAAATCCCACATTTTAAGGAAACACAATCAATGGTGGAGAACACAGAAATCTTCCTTCAAAATCCGACATTCTGCACACTGGAGTATACCAAACTCTCTGCTCTTCTTCAGATAATGTTAACAGGTAACAGAATTGTTTTATTCAACTGCTGTAGGCCAGAGACCTTAGATTCTAAAGTGTCATTTCCTTGCCTGCCCTTTAGAGAGGAAAACCAGATTTAACTTCTGTGTTCTGACAACAGTCAGCTGCTTTTTTTTCTTGTTTCTTTGTAAACTTTTTTTTTTAATAGAAAGCCATCAAGACTTCAACATAAACTGGACTTGTTTAGGAAAAATGAACATTTTTCTGAGTTAAAAAAAAAAAAAAAATTTGAGCCAACTTGCTCTGTGTCAGCTCAGGGAGACAATGCAAAATCCTTCCCTTGAACAGTAATAAAGAAAAAGGCTTCTGGGTTGGTAAGGACGTGCTTTTTGTACCAGGTCTAACCACAGGATAAACCAATGTCACCTCCCTTAACTCTAAAAAAACACCAGCAGCACATAAGGAAATTTAAGGAATACAAGAGAAAGCAGGCAATAAAAGTTTTCCAGGAGATTTCCCCAGTTTTTGGAATTGGTTGAAGGACCTGCTGAATCACTGTCTCTATTCAGTGGTGATGGATGCATTACTACACCCATTCCCATCAAGTGCTTTACACATCAATGTGAACTTCTGGTATTTACAACATCCTGCATAGCAACATGTAGTTAGGATACATTTCATCCAACTTTTTGTTACCTGTAAGCCTGATACCAAGTTTGAGCTAGCCCGTCACTCTATCATTCATTTATAGGAAACAAAGGAAATAAAAAGACTCTCCAAAAAACAAATTCACATAATAAAACTTGGGATGAGGCAAACTCCGCTCTAGACTCTCTTAATAAAGCAGAGGTACACCTAATATCAGAATCACAGCATGGTCTGGGCTGGAAGGAACCTCCAAAAGCCACCCAGTCCAACCTCTCCTGCAGCCAGCAAGGACATCCTCAATTAAATCAGGTTGCCCACAGCCCTCTCGAGCCTAACGTTGAATATCTCCAGGGATGGGACCCAAACTACCTCCCTGGGCATCCTGTTTCAGTATTCCACTACCCTCACAGTAAAGAACTTGTTCCTAACATTTAAAACCATTTAAAACTCATTTAAAACCATTGCCCCTTGTCCTACCACTCCAGGCCTTTGGAAACAGTCCCTCTGCAGCCTTCATGTAGGCCCCCACTTAGGTCCTGGCAGGCTGCTACTAGGTCTCCCCAGAGCCTTCTCTTCTCCAGGCTGAACATCCCCAGCTCACTCAGCCTGTTATCGTAGCAGAGGTGTTCCAAATCCCTGATAATTTTCATGGCCCTCTGGACCTGCTCAACCAGGTCCATGTCCTTCCTACATTGAGGGCTCCAGACCTGGATGCAGTACTCTAGATGAGGTCTTACCAGAGCAGAGTGGCAGAATCACCTCTCTGGATCTGCTGGTAATGCATCTTTTGATGCAGCCCAGGATGTGATTTGCTTTCTGGATGTGATCAGCGTATTTCATCACAACATTTGATTGTTACACAGATTAACAATGTAAACTATCCCACATTTAATATTGTGGTGAGACAATTCCAAAAAATCCTAAATATTCTGTGGATTTAGTTTTGGTTTCTTGCATAACTGCTGTCCTGGAAGTCCTAGTACTGTTGCATACAAATTATTTACAATCAGTGTTTCACAAGTGACATTAGAAAGATAGATGCTGCTCAACAAGACCAAGCTACTTCAGCAGCAGATGCTGCACCATTGTAACTCCTAATTTAGGACCTGACATACACCTGACCTGTGTCTTTTGTAGTCAGCTCAAGGGAGTCTTTAGCTTTGGTTTTCCAAATGAACCTAATATTTCTTTCTAAAAGAGGAAGATGTTACTCTGTTGCCTTGCATTTTTAAAAATAACTCTGTTTTAATAGACATGGGATAACCTTCTACCAAAAATAGCTACTCAAGGATAGAACTGAGTTCTTCAGGCATTCACTTATGTGAGTACTGTGAATATCATTGGACCCATTCGTGGGGAAAAAAAAACAAACATCAAAACCAAAACACAAAAAACCAAAATAACCAAACAAAACAAAACGAACCCGAAAAAACCCATCAAACACCCAACCAAAAAAACCCACCATTTCTGGAAAGGATAATGAATTGTCACAGTTCTTCCATGACATTAATTTCTTGAGACAAAAGTTCTACTCTGTGTGGAAAGCTGCTTATTCCCTATTTACTTACTAGGTGGTATCTTCCTATGAGACATCTGGTAGAAGCCTGACATAAATAGGGCCTCAAAACACACAGTTAGGCAGGGGGAGGCCATGGAAGGTGTCCTCACTCATCCCCAAACCCTCCTGTTTAAGAGTGTAATTGTTTCAGCTGTAACTATGAAAAGATTCTGTGCGCACAAAGAGAAGAGTCATGACTCAAAACATATTAATTTACTACATTTGAACTTTAAAACAATTCATTACGATAGAAAAACAAAGCATGGAAACTGTCAGGTATTTAGTTAGGGAGTGCAAGTGCAACTGAAAAAACAAAGTCAGGAATGGGAGCATCCTCCATTAGATCAGGTCGGCCAAAGCCTTGTTGAGTCTGATCTCGAGTACCTCCAGGGATGGGGCCTCAATTATCTCTCTGGGCAACCTGCTGCAGTGTTCCACCACCCTCATGGTGAAGAACTTGTTCTTAACATCCAATCTAAATCTGCTCTTCTCTAATTTCAAATCATTGTCCCTCATCCAGCCACTGCAGGTTCTTACAAACAATCCTTCTGCAGCCTGTAGGCCCGTTCAGGTACTGTCAAGCTGCTATTAGGTCTCCCCACAGCCTTCTCGTTTCCAGAATGAACACCCACAGCTATCTCAGCCTGTCCTTGTAGCAGAGGTGTTCCATCTCCCTGATCATCTTTGTGGTCCTCCTCTGGACCCACTCCATCAGGTCCATGTCCTTCCTGTGTTGAGGCCTTCAGAGCTGGACACAGTGATAGCTTAAGAAACAAACAAGCATTCAAATTCCACATCCTACCATTAAACTTGTTTTCAATTTGTAAAAAATAACAATCAAAACATATTAACTTTCACTGAGCAATATGTTACTTATGACCTACTTAAAAAATAGAGATCTAAGATGTTGCCTACAATAAAAAGACCAAACGTGCTACCTAGATACTAACTATGTGTTCCTTCAGCTCATATAGAAAGCAGTTAATGTAATTTGTATAGACTTCCAACAAGTTATAATTAACATTAAAGAGGTCTATTCTTCTTTGTCACCTCTCTATTCAGGCCTTATTTGCTTTTGTTTGCACTTACTATCTGTTAATCTCTCTTAACAAATGACAACAATAACTGTTGCTATTATGCATGGAAATTAAACATGTAGATAACTGTGTGAAGGGAGCTCTCTCTGAAAAACAGAAGGATCACAAACATGTAACTCTTTATGTCTCTTGTTTTGCTTTGATAATTAAGCCGTAGCCTCGATTTGTTTTCAACAAAAAAACTTCCATGGACATGCATGTTGCAATCAAATTTAACACATGCATTATGTTCTGATTCAGTTTGTTCAAGTGCATTATTGTTAACCCTTATTTAATCCATGTCTGTCATCTTCACTGACCAAACAAAACCTATCCTTTATCTCCAGGCACCTATCGCTGGGGCTGCAAATTAACTTGCAATAGAACAAAAAAAAAGAAATAACAGTAAGAAACCTTCAGGTTTGTTCTCCTTGGTATCTGCAACACTGTGGGAAGCGAAATGCAAGTCGATAGGGGGATAAAAAAACCAAGAAACTAGCATTTCCAGGTGTTCTGCCTGCACATGGGGTTCTAGAGGAAGGTTGGAGAGGGATTTTTCATAAGGGTGTCTAGAAGGGAATGGTTTTAAGCTGTGGGAGAGCAGGTTTATATTGGATCTTAGGAAGAACTTCTTCAGTGGAAGGGTGGAGACTCTGGAATAGGTTGTCCACAGAGGTTGTGGATTCTTCCTCCCTGGGAGTGCTTAAGGCCAGGTTGGATGATGCTGAAGGCCTTGAGCAGCTGAATCTAGTTGAAAGGTGTCCCTGACTGTGGTGGGGAAGTTGGAGTAGATGATCTCCAAGGTCCCTTCCAATCTAAGTCATTCTATGATTCTACGAAATGGTAAGTTCATTTTAAAATTGAAATAATATATTCACACACACACATTTTAAGTAAATGCACAATATAAAAGAAAATCCTTAAAGCATAATATATCCACAAACTGTAGCTAACAGGTAGCAAGTTGCAGGTCAAAAGCAGTTTTCTTTCTTTGTAAGTCTGTACTTGAGAATTAGGCTCTCACATCATAGTGATCAACAGCATTATAAACATTACACCAAAAAGCAGAGGCAAGTGGTTTTGGGACAGCTTCTCAAACGGAAGAGAGAATGTGACAACATAAAATCAGTTGAGCTTTATTTTTAATATGTTTTTTCAAATTACCTTTTACAGTATAGCTTGGTTGCTTGCTATGTGGTTCTGTGAAAACTAGAAGTGGGTAAAATCAGATTGGATGTTAGGAAGAAGTTCTTCAGCATGAGGGTGGTAAGACATTGGAAGAGGTTGCCCAGGGAGGTGGTGGAAGCCTCATCCCTAGATGGTCCTTAAGGCCAGGCTGGATGGAGCTCTGAGTGAAGTGTCTAGTGTGAAGTGTCCCTGCCCAAGGCAGAGGGGTTGGAATTGAATGATCCTTAAAGTCCCTTCCAGCCCTAACAATTATGTGATTCTACACAATAGAAGACTGGATGTGCTTCTCTATGACACTTCAGATAGTCTTGATGCTGAGACTACAATGCTTCAAAAGTTCACATGGAACAAAAAAAAAAAAGGTAGTAAAAAAGAAAGCTGCAAGTATTGAAAATTACTGAGAGGTTACTATCAGTCACCTCAGAGTTGAATTTAAAACAATTACTGCTTTCATCTCTCCAATCTTATTCTCTGTTGAAGAGATCCGTGTGGATTTGTGAACATGTGATGACGTGGATGAAACACCTCTGCTATGAGGACAAGATGAGGGAAGCTGGAGCTGTTCAGCCTGGAGAAGAGAAGGCTCCAGGGAGACCTAAGAGTGGCCAAAAGGGGTCTTACAAGAAGGCTGCAGAGGGACCGTTTACAAAGGCCTGGAGTGACAGGACAAAGGGTAGTGGTTTGAAATGAGAGAAAAGTAGATTTAGATTGGATGTTAGGAACAAGTTCTTTACCATGAGGATAGTGAAACATTGGAACAGGTTGACCAAGGAGGTAGTTGAGGCCACATCCCTGGAGTTATTCAAGGTCAGGCTGGACAAGGCTCTGACCAACCTGATCTAGTGGAGGATGTCCCTACTCACTACAAGGTGGTTGCACTAGATGACCTTTGGAAGTCCCTTCCAATCCAACTCATTCCATGATTTTAGAAAACGGAATCTTGGTGGATGATGTCCAATTTCCAGATGGCTGACATCAACCACAGCAGATCCAAACCCAAGGCTTCCTGACTGCAGAGCTCAAATTATCACTTCAACTCATATAACCTGCCAGAAGAGAAGTGCAGGAACACAACCTGGACATCCTTTCCTACTCAGTCAGTTTATGCTGCTTGCTGTACAGCAAATCAGCTTTTGGAAGGCTGAATGTGAGAGACAACACAATGAAAATTATCTTATTCAGGCATCATTGTGAGTTACTCATCACAGAATCACCTGGGTTGGAAGCAACCTCTAAAGGTCATCTAGTCCAACCCCACTGGAGTCAGCAGGGACGTCTCAAATAGATCAGGTCACCCTGAACCTGAGCCCTGTCGAGTCTCACCCTGAATATCTCCAAGGATGGGCCTGCAACCACTTCTCTGGGCAACTTGTTCCAGTGTTCCACCATCCTCATATTAAAGAACTTAACAACCAATCCAAATCTCCTCTTCTGGTATTTCAAACCATTGCCCCTCACTGCAGGCCCTCCTAAACAGTCACTTCGAAGCCTTCTTGCAATCCCCTTCTGGTAATCAAGCCACTCTGACTTCAAACTGACCTCAGACTCAATTTCTTGCCACGGTCAATTATTATAGACAGCATTTCTTAGTAGGAGGGGGAAAAAAAAGAGAAAAAAAAAAAGGCCAAAATCTGTGTTTGCATATTCTTTGCCAAATGTTTTAACCATTAGTAGTAGCTAGTGTTTGAGAATTAGACCACAATTTTACACTTATCAATGATGGCATCAACTTAAACACAAGATCTTGCTGTAAAGGTAGAACAGTTTTTCCTTTGTGTATGAGGAACTCAAAGTAAATTCAGTTTCTACTTTTTTTTCCCCCCCCTATTTGTTCAGAACAAAGAAATAGTCCAATATTAACACTGACTTGATCCAGTACACTTAGATATTAATCTTGGTGAGATCCTGGCAGCAATGAAAACCTGAATGACAGAGCAAGAACTAGTGACATGCACTGGAATGTCAGTATACAATACAGAATTGCGTGAAACCTACCTGCAACTGCTACACTCCAAAGAAGAGAACCCCTCAGGGTCAGGGATGTTATCATAAATAGTTAAGTAAGATTTCAGATTTCACACAGGAAACTTGCCCCACTTAGTGATGTGAAGTCTAGCATAATTCACATTTCTCAGGCAACAGCCAAATTTTTCATAGGGAAATGTACCTGGTAGAAACCTCAGAAGACCTCTCTTTTCAAAATACCAACTCTACTGCTGCTAGATACAAGAAGGGTATAGACCCCATTCAATTTTTTAAAGGGTTTTGATGGATTTGATGATGGTAGGACTTGCATTATCAGAAACATACCAGTGTCATCTGAAAGAAAAGCAACTCTTTGTTGTGTCCTTCTGTCTGCCTGAGTCACTTTCTCTACCTGCTTCATCCTGATTGCCCTTCTAGAGCAAGCATAAAGATACATTAGCTGTTTGCTTGATCAGTATTCTGGATGGAGTAATTTATGACTGAGACTAGCAAAGCAGATTCAGTGGAGAACACTTTGATGGGAAGGGCTCCACACAGGTGATACTTTAAGACATCTGACTCAGTCAGGTCTATGTATCTCCTAGGTAGCCTAAGAAGAGACAGCCATTCCTTTGAAACTTGTAGCTACTCATACAAACCACCTGGTAATGGAATAATCTAACTTATGAAAGAGTGAGTCGACATATGAAAGGAACACCTCATGATGTCTGAAAATCTGTGTCTTGGTCAACGAACCTGTTTGGGCAAGGAAAAGAAAAGCCAAGTCTTTCATCAAGGTGAAATTTGGAAATAATCCTGTCAGAAAAAGAGAAGGAAATAAAAAAAGAGTATCTCGTCACCAAAGGGCATCATGTAAGGGAAAATGAGCCTTCAGGCTTGCTTCCTTCCTTCTCCCTTCTCCATGCACTAGAACAGGTTGCCCGGGGATGTGGTTAAGTCCCCATAGGTGGAAACCCATCAAACTTGACGTGACCCTGGGCAGCCTGATCCAGCTGGTGGTGTCCCTGCTGAGTTGACTGGACAAGATGATCTTTGAGGGTCTCTTCCAACCCAATGCAACCTGTGAACCTGTGAAAATGATTGCTATCAGAAATGAAGCCTTTACAAAATCACATAGCCACCAGGTTTGTCTGAGGAAACAGACTTTTTTTTTTTTTTAAGCTCTATAAAAAAGTACTACCAGAAGTCAGCCTGGAAATAGAAGGTGAGCCTTCAGCTTTACTGGTGGAGCATCTTATCTGTTCTGACATTCTTTCTGTCAGCGATGATTTTCTTGATAAGGAATGATCAGGCACACTCTGTTGACAAGAATCATGCAAACCAACCCTAAAATACCAGAGTAACAGAGTTAGAAGCAATCAGTGATGCAGAATTGTGAGTCAGGAACTTTTTTCAGGATCCTGCAAGGCTTCGTCTTCCATAAGCAAATCAAATAGCAAGCACTAATATAAAACCATGTATGTGAGACCATCAGAAAGATCTTACAGAATCATTTAGGCTGGAAAAGACCTTTAAGATCACCAAGTCCAACCATTAACCTAACACTACCAAGTCTGCTGCAAAACCATGATCCTAAGCAGGTAAGAAAAGTCAAATATCGCAGAAATCACATTCAGGTTGGAAAAGACTTTGAGGATCACCAAGTCCAACCAACGGCCCTACTCTACGAGATGCACTCTAAACCACATCCCCAAGCAGCACATCCAAACAACTATTAAAACACATTCAGGGTTGGTGACTCCACCATCTCCCCGTAAAAAAAAAAAAGTAAAAACCCTCTTCAAGTTATCTAATATATTTATACTCAAACTAATAATATGCTCAAAGTATATCTAATACATTTATACTCAAAGTTAAGCATATAAAACAAAGATGATCTCTGAGGATGTTTTGTTTTAAACCTTTATACTGCTGTCCTAACTGTTACATTTAATCATCTCCCAATAATAAACTCTTTTGATATTTTCAGACACTCTTCAAGTCAGTTGTCCTATAAAAGGAGCTAGGTCAAGCATCTCTTTATTGATGCTGGCTGACTAGAGCTTTTTGTCTTTTAAATGCAAAAGGTACCATGTTAAACATGCTGCCAAGCTTGTTCTAGCTGAAAGGAAAGATATTGCAGCATATGCTCAGAATGGTGAAGTACTTTAGATTTGCATAGGATCCTTTATAAATGTATTCCTACAGCTTAAATCCCTTATCCAGGGATTATTTCCCGTTCTCTGCTACTTTTCCGGGTGCCGTGTACATTTGGCTTTAGAGGCCAAGCAGAGAAGCAAATGATAACTATTTATAGTAACAATAACTGAAATTTGTTCCTGAAATTTATACACAAAGGTAACCACAGTGCACTAAGAGACCTGATCATAGATCCACTGTGGTATATGACTATTTGGATCACAGATGAAGAACTATTTTTATCAGCTCCCATTTGGCCACAAACTTCACATTCATTTTTCTTTTTCTGTACAATAAATAGTGTAGCTAGTTTCTCATCCAGAAAAAATAGGTCATATTTCCTACTACGACTATTTTTTGAGTCTGATACTACCTGATCATCCAGTTTAGGGAAAAAGTAAACAGGGACCATGGCATTTCGCACTCCATTTCATGCTACCTTACTTCCATTGAAGGTGAAGATATGATTCCTATCTCTTTTTGAAGCACTTCCTCATTTTCAGAGGGAATTTATCTGTGGGCCAAATTCTTATGAAGAAATTCCTTTTCTGGATGGTTCGTTCTGCTCCTCTTGAATTCACCATTATCCAGGTTGATTAATAGATACATGTGGTCTTTCAGGAAAAATACAGAACTGTCTCTTAAATGAAAGAACAGTAACAAGGAGCAATGAATTGCTTTTGAAAGTGCACTACTTGAAAGCAGTACAGATCCCAGAGATGGGTTAGTTATATACCCGGTATTATTATCACAGAATCACACTAAAGGATGCTATCAAATTGATAGTCAACAACTTCCTAGAAGGCAAATGATCACTTTACCACCTAATGAGACTGTGCTGCTAGGAAAAGAGAAGGATATTGCCTTGGTTTGAGCTAGAACAGAACTAATTCTGCTCAGTGATTTTACTTCTCAGCTCAGTATCTTCTATGTAACTGGACTTTCTGAAGTTCATGGCATGATTTGCAGACAGTGTCTGCTTCTGGTAGTTATTATGCTGTTTATAGTTAGTATCAAGGTCTGGTGTGCTGGCCAAGGTCACTGATAAACCTTGTGTACTACATTGGGGATGCAGGAAGTAAAAGGTAGCCCTTGTAGGGAGAAGTAGACAGGACAGGTGACCCTAAACTGACCAACGCAGTATTCCCTTCCATAGATGTCACATTCAGTGTATAGTTGAGATCACAGGCATTAAGCCCTCTGCGTCAGTGGCCAATCTCTGAGGAGGGCTCTGCCTACTTTACCTTTGATCCCAATCAATGTGCTGAACCCTATTCCCACCTATTGCTGAGTCTGTCATAGCATCAGTGGTGACAGTGATGTGAGTGCCATCAAGGTAAGGGTTCAGTATTTGGTTAGTATATATTTGTATGTATTTCATGTTACTGTTATTATTTTCATAGGCTGCTTTTGGGTTTGGGTTTTTTTTTCCCCAACCCATAAGTTTCTCTCCTTTATTTGCTTTCCCTTCCCCTCCAGGAAGAGAGAGGGGATAACTTATTTACTGGTTGGCCCAGCCATACACCTGACAGATAGCCTCTCCAAAACAATACCTGCTGAAACCTCCTGTTCTTAGAGACACTTCTATCTGCTGTCCCAGTTCCCCAATAGAAAGTTGCCAGCCTAAACTTGACACAAAGGCAAATGGAGTCAGTGGGAGCTACACCTACAAAGGACTGCATTGTGAACATTCAAAGCAACTAGACAAACTGCAGTTGGGGGCAATGTAGCTACAACAACCTTCTGCCTTAAAGAAGGCATGAGACAGGAAATAAATACTCCCTGAGTTTCTCAGAACAGGATTTTTCTCTATCTTGAAAAAGCCAATGACACTAGAATGACAGAACTGTGATGTGGATTCTAGACAACCATTGTGGAAAGTGAAGTTCATTCTCATCCACCTGCTCTGATCCAGAACACTCAAGGGAAAAAAAAAAAAAAAAAATCCAAACCCTGTTCCATTTGGGTATTTTGGAAAACAGCCATAAACCTGAGAGGATTTAATGTGCAATAAAAATCCTCCCCCATTTTAGGAGTTCTTTCAGTACTCACACCTCACTTGAGGTGCTGTCAGTAGCATATTGCTTGTGATATGAAGACAGACATAAAGTATCACATTGCCTACTTCTAGACCACTGAAAAGTAAAGTTTGCAGATTTTCAGAAATGGTTTTGTTTGGTTGGTTTGTTGTGAGTTTTTGTTTGGTTTTGTCCCTTTTTTTGTTGTTTTGGATTTTGTTCATTGTTGTTTGGGTTTTTTGGTGTTTTTTGAATGAGTCTATGTGTGTTTTGTTGTTTTGGGTTTTTTTTGTGTGTGTGTGATCTGAACACTCCAAAATAACAGAACTTGAATTGTTTTCTAATCCAGAATTGGAAAAGAAAATTTTGGAAGAAACCACCCAGACAAAAAAGAAACTTCATTGATCACTACAAAACACTACTCTCAGCAGTATCTGTCATATCAGTTTGACTGCTAAAAGTATCAAGGGGTAAAAAAAATAACAACATCAAAGCAGAAGATAACAGAAGCAGCAAGAAGTGCACCCTATTTACCCAGTAAGAACCCAAATGCTCAAGCTAACATAAAGAAAACACTTTAAACAAAAATATCAAACAAGACAGAAGTGAAAAACATCTTGTAGGTCACTATAGGAGTTTTACATGTTATTAAAAATTGATTTTAAAAAAATGACATCCTTAAATGTACAGTCACATGTCATTTCATACAAGTTATTTGGAACTTATTGATCTCATTTGTGCAAAAGGCAGGATCTGTCATCAGCCTGCTGAAAAGATAATAGAGCACTCAAAGCCCTTCTGATGGGTTCGATGCAAACAGAGGCCTTCATTCAAACACAAGTAATAGCCCCTACAAGTGGACAGATTCCAGCCTTAATAGTTGTACATCATAAAGTAAATTAGCTAGTACATTCTGCTTTCCTTCACCTCAAAGCCTACACCTTGGCCTTCTTATCATCTAGTTCTAGGCACCAAAGTACATGCCCCAGGACATAAAATAGTAGGGTACAAGTGTTCACAGGCTAAGACATTAGCACCAGCAACTACCAGCAGCTTCACTTTACTTAATCTGAAAACTGTTAAACTGGATTTCAAGCAAGCAGCTGAGGGAAGGTACATTTCAAATGACTACATATGAAAAAGTACATTGAGAAAAGGATCAGAGTCAATTGTTAAGCTGCCTATTTGCTGTTGCTATTCAAAACCATCCTGCCACATGTCACCTTCAAAATCAAAGTGCTGGCTGGAACAAAGCATTGTGGGGCTTGAAGTTCAGAATGCAACATGAGAGGTTTCTTGTTCTGGTGGCTCTTTTTTGGTGTTGATCCAGCCAGACAGGGAGGGATAGAGTAGCTCCTGGCTTGGGATTTTAATTGCTTGCTGCTGCTTGCTGCTGCACTTTTTCTGCAAATATGCTAAGACAATTGTTATTGTTATTCTTATTACTATCTCATTTATTCAGTAAATTCTTCTCTTATCTCAACTCCATCTCAGCCCAGCTTTTTGTGTGTTAGTTCCCCCACACTTCTGTGTTGTAGGGAAAAGGCTGTGTTAAACTAGAAAAAGCAGTGAAAGGTGTCTTTTTATCTCTGTATAGAGAGCTAAGGATACTCAAGTCCATTCTGCAAACTGTTCTCCCTATTTGTCCAACTTGAAGCAAGCCATATTCTCAGGCTATAATAGGTCACAGCTAAGTACAGTACCTTGCTTCAGAAAACATTCTGCTTTGTCTGCCAACTGCCAACAAAGCACAAAGAGCTCATACAGCCCATCCATGGATTGCTTGTTAAAGAATCTAGCAACACACAAACAAGAGCTCAAGATTTCTTAAAATCGGTGCCTCTGCTTTCATTACAAAGCAAAAAAAAACCAAACAAAACCCCCACTCTACTCCCTACCTCACCTCTGCTTCCCCAATTCTGTCCCCTTCCCTCTTTCCTAAAACATTTGGTACAATGCCTGGAATTTTTTTTGCCTCTGTTACAGACTTGACTGGCAGAAAGTTGGATATGACCTTAGACGTAACACAAAGATTTCACTTGTGTACATGGCAATGACAGTAAGGTTTGTCCACTCAAGCATACATATCAAGTTGGTAAAGAGACAAAAAGATGACATGAAAGATTTTTCTTTATGGTTATGACTATCTCTAAATACTGAGGAGTTAATACAGCTCTGAAAACTTTGGAAGATGGTAATGCACATACATAGATAGATGTGGAAGTCTGAAGGAGCAAAAGAGAGTGAAAAGTAATGCTACAGAAAAGAAGTCTCAACGGTCTGGTCACCTTAAACTAGAGAAGTTTAAAGCATCACTAAGCAGTATTTGTTCATTTAAGTTTAATTATTTTCTCCTTGAGAATGGCACTAATGAAACTGAATATCTTTCATGGTTTCAGAGACCAATCTGAATGGTCTGTAAACAGGACTGGGGGCAGACAAGAGAACTGGCTGAGCCAGGGGGTTGCTAGGTGATGCAGAATGTAAACCCACAAACTTGTTCAGGTTTACTTTGCTTTCAAGCTGCTCTCACACAGACTCTCCAAAGTTTCAAGAATTAATTTCCAGGTAGCTGTTTAAAAAAAAGAAAAAGTAGAATAAGAAAAGAAAAAACAAAACAAAACAAAACAAACCCCCCTTAATCCTCTTCACCTCTTTCCTTGCCTCCTCTCTACCCCAGCAGGGAAAAACAGGAAAGGAAATTCACAGCATTAAAGTGCAGGAACTCTATCACAGCTCTTTGAATATGACGATGAGAAGAGGTTCATTCCCTGTCTCTGCTTCTATGTGAATGCTAAGGTAACTGTGAAGAACTTTGAATCAATTCAGTTTCGTTTTTGGTTTTGTCAATAAAAATTCTTGTTGAGGGCTAGTAACTGTGAAGAAATTTGAATCTTTTCAGATTCATTTTTATTTTTGATAAAAATTCTTCCTGGAGCAATACATTGGTCTCTTGTAGTTCTTAAACTGAAAATAGTTGTATTTACAAATATTTCCATTGTGGTTCTCACAAAAGCAAACTTTTCAGTGTAGGCATGCATTTCTAGCCCCATTCTTTTCAGAGCTGTGGTTATTTTTTTTTTTTTTCTCCTAAGTATCTGATCAGAGATTGTCCGGTAAGAGCACTTTATTAGATCATCAGCCAGAGAGGGTTTTACAAGCAGTAAGAGCTATGGGCTCAAATGCAGCACATCAGTTTTAATAGCAGAAGGTCTAATAGTAAACTGCAGATACTGCTGAGAACTTTCCATGCACTGAACTCTTGAAAAAGCACCATCTCTCAAGCTTAAATGCAGCTGCCTCTTTCAATGCCGCAAATGGGTAAATTTGACAAAAAAGCCACCATTAAGACTACATGAAAGGCTCAAGACAACATCCTTTCAATGCTTTGTACTTCAGTAATCAGATGTACTTACTCACCCCCTCCCCCAAACCCGATCAAGAACTATTTCTGAATGGTAGGAAATAATTCCACTTTGTACATCTTTTAGTTAATCAAGACTTTCTATTCAGCAATTTGACCTTTTGTTCAAAACAGGATTATCAGTTTTTTCGCCAGTTACCAAGGGCGACTCGCATGGTGAACATAATTGCAATAATTTGCAAAACACCATGGCAACCCACATTACAACTAGGTAAATACTGGGCTTTTGTGCTACATTGTTATTTTCAGAGATGCTGAAGTCAAAGAACGAATGACAAATGAACACAAAATTTATATTTGCTTTGTCTCAAAAGAGAAGAAAATTGATAACAAGAATTGGGGGGAAACTGACTACAGCTGTAATTTCTAACTTGATTAATTAGGATGGTAACAGTCCTTAACAGTATATTCAACAAACAGCCCTGACTTAGTCTCTCCACCCACCTCTCTCTCTTTCTACACTACTACCACTAACCCCCACCTCAGACAAATTTTTTCAGCTAGGAGAACAAACAACTCCATTTGCTCTTTTCTTCAACTTAATGGAATCCTTAATTACAGAATATTGTTCTCCTGCTCTTCATTACACTGAAAACAGAAAGTGAGAGAGAGGAGGAGGAGGAAGGCAGTGCCAAGCAGACAGGGTAGCTACAGTCATCTTATCTGCCTTTGCTTTTTTTTTTTTTTTTTTTTTTTTTCCCCTTTTTGTCCATAGTAGACACAAAGATGAAACGGCATTTTTGGTAATTTAATTATTTACCTTTGATATCAGCAGCTGTTGCATAGCACATAATGAAGGGAACTATTTAGTGCCCAAGTTCTCCAGCTGGAACTATTCCTAAGACACGAAAGCTTAAGTCAAGCCATGATTAAAAACCAAAGTGAGAGAGGAAGCAACTGCTTAAATAAATTCTCTTAAAATCAGATTGGGTGCTTTCTAACAGCACACCTACTGTATTAAAACATTCATCTATGAATAGTATGATACATTTAATATGCTAATAACTTGTATTAAAAAAATTCACCTATGAAAAGCATGATACCTTCAATAAACTTGCATTAAAACATTCACCTTTGAAGAGGATATGATACCTTCAATAAACTAATAACTTGCATTAAAACATTCACCTATGAAGAGTATGATACCTTCAATAAACTAGTAACTTGCATTAAAACATTCACCTATGAAGAGTATGATACCTTCAATAAACTAATAACTTGGTAATTTGAAGGAACTTACTGCTACAGAATAGTAAGGCTTCACGAAACCACATTAAAACCAATTATTTCAGCAAAAATGTTACAACTACAGAAAAAGGAATTTGCCCAATAGTAAAACTGATGCTAACAGTCTGATTCAGGTTACTGACTGACTTCACACTAAATTTGCTACATATTACTGCAGCATGAGTTTCATGCTTAAACATTTTATTACCCCACAATATTAATGTCTGAGAGCTTAATTTTCATGATGCCATTAAGGAAAACAAGTTGGGCCAAATTCTATCGTCAGATGTATGCATATGGGTCCTACAAGATGCAGTAGCACCCTTTAGCAATGGATGCTCCCATAGAGAGCATATGAAAAATACATAACACTCCAAGAAGCATGCAATCAGAAGCCAGTGTACTCCTCATTGCAGTTCCCTGTACATACAAATCATGTGGCAGCTTAACGGACCACGTCTATATTTTGTTTCTCATTAAAGGACTGGGTTGCCATTAGGAGAAGGTAGGCTTGCAAAGTGAACAATATTACTGCTGCATGCCTACAAACCATGAATGTTTACTTTTCTTTCACTTTACTACATACAAAGTGCTAAAGGCAACTAAATCCAGCCCCAGGGAGCTGAAATGCACTACTGCTTCTGCTACACATTCTCCACACTGCTGGACAAGTCACTTCCAGTTTACTGAAAGGACTCACAAGTAACAATGAGGAATCAGTGAAATCTGAAGGTCTATGTTGCTGAAGTTACAGCAGACCCAACCTTAACCTGAAAGCTGCATTTCAGGCAGTTACACAATACCAAACACTCTGAAAAATCAGGTCCTTTGTTTCACAAATTGGGCACTCAAACTTTTGGACACGTTTTGATGTTCATTCTCCTACATCTCATTCCCCTGAGAAATAAAAATAATAATTTATCCCCTTGCTTTATACAGCCCTTGTAAAAGATGTTCTTTAAGAGCCACTTGATCCCACAGTGAAGTGTGGCATAGAAAACTCCAGGAGAAAAATAAATAATTCGAGGTAAAGTTTCAGGAAGAGCACTTGGTAAGGCAAAGGGCATCCACTAAGCAGGGGAGAGAAATAAACAGACGAGCTGCTCATCTAACTGGTACTGTCCAACATAGAGTCTGCAAAGCACTGCAAGAAAAAGACAGAATGGGATAACATCATATCTAAAGGACCTGGATCAAAATTAAGTCAGTAGTATTGACTCCAGGATTTTGTCAACTTTCAAATGTCCAATGATGCAGTATCAGGATCCCTCTTCTAGTTTAAAACTAAATAATGAACTAATTAACTAGCTAACTATGTGCGTGTGTGTGTGTGTGTGTGTGTGTGTGTATATACACATACTAGATGTTAGGAGGAAGTTCTTTACAGTGAGGGTGGTGAGACACTGGAACAGGTTGCCCAGGGAGGTTGTGGTTGCTCCCTCCCTGGAGGTGTTCAAGGCCAGATTGGATGAGGTCTTGAGTAACCTGTACTTGTGGTAGGTGTCCCTGCCTATGGCAGGGGGTTGGAACTAGATGATCCTTGAGGTCCCTTCCAACCTTACCATTCTATGATTCTACGATTCTATACATACATTATATATATATATATATATATAATGTATATACATTATATATACACACATATATATAAATAAATTAAAAATTCTATACTTATGTCCATTCTTCTTCAAAATAGAGTTTAAGTTTGGAATACAGAGATTTTTGCTGCTTAAAACAGCAACCCATGGAGCAACCCATAACGACAGTGAATTTCCACCTTCTCTGCAAGCCACACATTTTGCCCAGCATTTTTCAACAGAAGAAGCAGGAAAAGACTTAGGAATTTCCTCATACTTTCTTTTTTTATTATTAAGCCAACCACACTCAAATAAAATTTCTTGCTTTTCTTGCCCAAATTTTCACATGCAATCTTCAGTCATGCCTGTCTTGTGATATTTCAAGGCTACCTACCCAACCAGATGCTTATCAAGCAGATGCTCTGGATATTCTAATTCAGCTAACTCCATTCAATTCAGCTTCTTTGCTTTTATCTTCCTCTACATTCACATAGGTCCAGCTCCAGTTTCATCTCTTTACACATCTATATGCAATTCCCACAGTCATACACGGTTGGGTTGGGTTTTTTTTACATCCTGTCTAGCTCCTGCTTCACAAACAAAAAATAATCTTGAAGACTCATAAAATTAGCAAATCCAGATGAACTTTCATGGGATGAGAAAAGACAACCAACAGAAAAGAGGAAGGGTGAAATACACACTCTTCCTCACAGTCACAGCACCTGCATTTCAGGTGTGTCGCAAGGCAACCTGAACAACCTCAATACTGCTTTTACCGCACTGTCATGCAAAAAGCATAAGTGAATCAAGCACTTTTGTGTGTTGTAGGATTCAATGAAGCTGATTTACATTACATCAGATTTTCCCCTTTCCCATTCATTTCTCATTAGACAACCACTGCTGTCCACAAACCTAGTTGCTTGGTGGACATCACTAGACAAGTTCATGTATCAAGATGTGCACACTTCAACTGCATCTGCTGGTTTTAGAACACTTTGATTTGGAATAATGAAAATATATCTGCAACATACTTTCTTCTGAGATAATTAACATATATTGCCTGGCTTAATGTCACTGTAAATGACTCAATTGTCTTCCTGCTACCATTATTTAATTAAACTGAGCATCAAGCAAGACAGTCAAAAGCCTCAAAATCTTGTATAGGTTCTGAGATACTCAGGCTTGGTTCTTAGTCTCACCACAGTTATCTATTTCTGCAACTACTTTCAACACTAGCCCACAGCTCTTTCCTGCAGCCCTCTTAGGTCTCTCCTCAGACTTCCCCTTAGACCTGCCTATTCTTTTTTTCAAAATGGAGCTCTTGTGCTGCTCCCTGTCCTGACTTAGCCTCTTACCCTTCCAGTACAGTCAGACTGCATAGCTCTTCATTTCTTCAGGAGAGACTGATTTCTTCAGCAATGTCTGATAGTTAGTGCCATCATCAATCTCCATGTTAGCCACAAGTATCTTTCGAGGTTTAATTTCCTCTCATGACACACTGTCCAGATGCAGACCAGAGACCATGAACAGAATTTTGAGGCAGAGTTTATAGTCTTTTCTATCACTAATTATGTTTTTGAAGGGCTTACAAACTGGGTGTACCTGCAGCTTGTCATGAAGAGAAGGCACTCTGATCTACTTAAGTACCCAAATGAAGCCAGAAATGAACAAGAGCATCTTGTGGTGGATTAATTTGAGAGAGAAATAACATATTTTCCTTAATCTGAAAAAAAATGCTAAACCATTTCACTGTATAATTTCAGTTAGAACTCAGCTTTAGACCGATTTAGCATATAAAATGCCAAACAAGACACCTGAAAGGTAGCAATGTTTTAAAACTTGAGTTTTCAAAACTTACACCAATGTAATACATGGTAAACTTCATTTAAAACTGCCTCAAGGTTAGTAAAAAGAATTAATGAGAAGAGGATTGAGAGACAAGAACAGGAACTGGAGGGTTTTGCTTTGCAATAGAGGCGTGGTAGGAGCAGTAAAGAAAATACTAAGTGTGAAGTCGGTGTGATGGATTTGCTGCCATTCTAGCTGAGCCTCCAACTGAAAGGTCCCAGATATGCTGCCAGCTCCCTCCTCCCTGTCCCTATGTATAACCACAACTAAAATCAACTCTCGTGAATAGAGACAAATTACACAAAACACAAATAATTTTTAAAAACACCGAATGGACTGATGTGAAGCCAGTTCAGTGCAACTTCTTTGTCACAGGAGTGGACGTGACCATCTGCAACTGGTTGCATTGAGTACTCCAGATGAATAGAGCCACGTTAAAAGAGAAGAGTTGCACAGAGTTTATCTGCCTGCACCCACAGTGCTCTTGCTTAGACAGCCTGCAGAACAACATCAAGGCTGGGCCTGCCTTTAGTAGAATGGCTGAGCCAGATGACATCCAGGAATTTCTTTAACCTAAATTATTTCAGACATCAACTGAAGTAACCAGATGTACCTGAAGCATCTGATGCACCTATGTAAGCACTTAAAAAACCCACAGTGCCAATTAAGAGCCCTGTCACAAACCCATGGAACTAAGAATCTGGGAATGGAGAAGAGCCTGTTTTCTGTTGCTTACACATTGCTGGCAGACACAGGAAGCAAAATTATTTGGAGAAGGCTCCAGGAAGACCTAATAGCGACCTTACAGTACCTGAAGAGGACCTATAGGAAGGAGTGAGAGAAACTGTTCAGAAAGGCCTGGAGTGATAGGGTGAGGGACAATGGTTTAAAATTAGAAAAGAGTAGATTTAGGTTGCATATTAGGAGGAAGTTCTTTACCATGAGGGTGACAGAACACTGGAACGAGTTGCCCAGGGAGATGGTTTGGCCTCTGTCCCTGGAGATATACAAGGTGAGGCTTGACAGGACTCTGAACTAGAATCGTAGAATCAGTCAGGGTTGGAAGGGACCACAAGGATCATCTAGTTCCAACCCCCCTGCCATAGACAGGTACACCTCACACCAGACTAGGGCCTTAAACACCTCCAGGGATGCGGTTTCCACCACCTCCCTGGGCAACCCCTTCCAGGCTCTCACCACTCTCACGGCGAAGAATTGCATGATCAGAAATAGAAGAATGAGAGTACTTATCAATCAGTATTGTAATTTGATTATATTTTCTATGAGTAAAAGAACAGTACAAATCAACTTGAAAGGTTTTTTTAAAATTATTTCTCTTAAGGTAAGGAAAATTATAAGCAGATTTTAACTTATAAAACAGATGTGTAAGGAATGCAGACTGAAAGCAGACAGCTGCTGAAATGTATCAAAAGTTTCTTGAAGCAGAACATGAATGAGAAAAATGAAGACAGATATTAACTAAGAATACACAACTGAGTCAATAATGTGATGAAAACAAAACAGTATACAACAGAAAAGCCCCAGAAGCATTAATGTTTTGCTGTACTTTAGAAAAGTACGGTTAACAGTTGAATAACAAATAAAGATGAAGAACTACCTTTTGTTTTATTTAAAATAAAATACTTAATTGGCCTACAAAATCCAGCATATTCATGTAGCAAATGCTTGAACTTAATGATCTATTAAAGCTAAGGAGATCCATCACTTGCTGGACTTTCCATCACCTGAATCTACTTCAAAGGACTGAGAGTCACAAATTAAAGAATCACAGAATGTTAGGGGTTGGAAGTGACCCTGAAAGATCACCCAGTCCAACTCCCTGCCACAGCAGGGTCACACAGGAATGTACACAGAGAAAGAGACTCCACAACCTCTCTGAGCAGCCTGTTCCAGGGCTCTGGTACCCTCACAAGGAAAAAAAAATTCCTTCTGTTCATGTGGAACCTCCTCTGGTCCAGCTTGCACCCACTGATCCTTATCCTGTCATTGGACATCACTGAGCAGAACCTGACTGTCCTCTTGACACTGCCCTTCATATCTTTATAAACAGAAACGAGGTCATCCCTCAGGCTCCTCTTCTCCAAGCTGAAGAGCCCCATCTCCCTCAGCAGGGAGATGTTCCACTCCACCATTTTTGTGGCTCTGTTCTGTACTCTTTCAAGCAGTTCCCTGACATCGTTCTTGAACTGCTTGGCCCAGAACTGGACACAATATTCCAAATGCGGTCGCACCATTTTCCCTTAAAACATTTATCCAAGGCAACCAGAATGATCCATGTAAACATTTGTATGCATCATCTAACCTGAACCTGAGGAAACCCAACAGAAATACTGATAGGGACTGTAGGTGACTAAGAATTTAAGAACAGCAATATAATTAAGAGCAGTCAACACGCTTTTGTACAGAACAGCCTCGATCAAACATAACAATTTTGTTTTCATAAGAATACAAGTTTGGCTGAGCAAGTCAGATGTACAACAATCAATCTCTTGAATTTGATTTACTTCTAAAGTATTTGATTTACTTCCAAAGGACACTGCAACAGGATTAACAAAGTGCAGTGTTAATAAAGTACATGCAAAATGGATTAAGAGGTTCAAAATTGAAGCATCTAAAAAAAAATAGAATCAATTGTCTATGAGACACAAAGTGATGAAAGTCAAGGAATCACTTGTCAATACAGGACAGAGAGGGATTCTGGTGATGTATCACAAAGAAAAGGTTACACTCACAGTCTTCAACATTTACATCAGTGATTACTAGAAGAGAGAAATCAATTCAGATAAAATTTGCGGATGATAAAAGCAGAACAGCAAATAATCATGAGTGTGAGGAAAATGGTTTGGTAAAACTGTGCTCATTCAACCCAAAATCTGTGTTAGTACAGTGGAACTGTTTGTACTCCAGTATCATTAGAGGTGATACCAGTTTTCTGGTACCTGAAGTTTGCCTAAGAGAAAGATGGGAAGGGACTTTTTATAAGGGTTTGTAGTGATAGGATGAGAGGGAATCGATTTAAGCTTGAGGAGAGCAGATTTAGACTGGAGATGGGGAAGAAATTCCTAAGAGTGAAGGTGGAAAGACACTGGAACAGGTTGCTAAGGGAGGTCATGAATGCCCTCTCCCTGGAGGTGTTCAAGGCCAGGTTGGATGAGGCCCCAAGCAACCTAGCCTAGTGGAAGGTGTCCCTGCCCACATCAGGCAGGTTAGAATTAGATGATCTTTAAGGCCTCTTCTGACCTAAACCATTCTATGAATCTATGAACTTATGAAGACTTGAGAAGACAGCACTAGAGCCAAATTAGAGAGGTCACAAGATGGAAAAGGTGGGCAAGAGAATTAAAAGCAAACACTAGAAACAATTTAGACAATTTAATTTGTATTTTCAGGGGAAAAAAAATCCAATTGTTTCCTAAGTGCCAGCAGCTACATAAATGGGATATATATATATATACACACATATGGAGCACAAACACATGTAAAAATTAAAATTGTTATTTAAAAAATTTTGACTGAACTTCGAGTCACAACACACATTCATAGAAAAAAACAAAATGTCCAAAAGTTTAAGATGAGATTCCAAATAGTTTTGCTTCCTTTTATTTTTTTCTATTATGTTTGAGTTTTGGTGGTGATTTTTATTTTGCTTGGTTGGTTGTGATTGTTTTTTTGTTGTGGTTTTTCATAATGGAATAGCAATCACACAGATAACGTGCTGATAATGGGCATTCCAGAAGTCTGTGGCTCCCCAAAAAAACCCAGAAACTGTATTGTGTCCAGTTCTGGGCCCCCCAATTCAAGGACAGGGAGCTGCTGGAGTGAGTCCAGTGCAGAGCCACAAAAATGATTAAGGAAGTTGAACATCTTTCTTATGAGGAGAGACTGAGGGAGCTGGGGTGTTTTAGCTTGGAGAGGAGGAGACAGAGGTGATCTTATTCATGTTTACAGCTATGTAAGGGGTGAATGCCAGGAGGATAGATCCAATCTTTTCCTGGTGATGCCTAGTGACAGGACAAGGGGCAATGGGTGAAAGTTGAGGCATAGGAGGTTCCACAGAAACATAAGCAGGATTTTTTCCTCTGTGAGGGTGCCAGAGCCCTAGAACAGGCTGCCCAGGGAGGCTGTGGAGTCTCCTCTGTGGAGATAACTCAAGAACAGTCTCGATGCGTTCCAGTGTGATCTGCTCTAGATGCTCCTGCTCTGGCAGTGGGGCTGAACCAGATGATCTTTTAAGGTCCCTTCCAGCCCTTGACATTCTATGATTCTATTATTAACTCCTCTGCACTGATTTTTGCACTGATCTTGGTCGGGGGAGAGGAGTAGAAGGTGGCTGTCAGTGGCTTCTGTCTGGGGGTTGAGGAACAATTCAGGGGGATCCCTGTGAGGATTTCCGTGTTATTTCTAAATTGTAAAACATTGTAAGTTGGTTTTGTTTTTTTTTGTTTTTTTTTTTTAAACATATGCATTGTATTATGTATTTGTAAATTTAGCTTGCTGTGATTATATTGCTTCATTTGCTTCTAAATCATCTGAGCTGGTCTGGTAAATTTATTAAGAGATAATCTCAACCCACACAAATATGCAGAGAATACTTGAGGTATGTTTTAGAAACATCTAAAGGAATGCACTAACCTAGTAAGCTCTCTAAGTTACTATGGCAGTAACCATTTTGCAAAGCATACAAACATATAAAAGGTGGTTCTACTTCATCTTGATATTAACCTATTCTATATTATAAACTACATGAAATAACAGAAACTAAAGAAATAAGCCAAGATTCCAGTATTGAATGTGACTTCTTACAGAGACTTTCTGAAGGCTAATGACAAACATTTTCCCATTTTGCTGTCAAGTTACTGATTTTTAAGGCAGAAACATCATGCCTGAAAAATAGCATTCTGAGCAGTCAATGTATTAAAATGTGATGAAAAGAGTAAAACTAGAAAATTTAATATCTACGTTATTATAAAGGTCTTGGTCTGATTGGCAAACATGACAATTAAAAAGTTTTCTGAAAGCAGTAATTACAATGACAAAACCACCACCCATAAATGGAATTTCTAATTAAGAAAAGTAAAGAAAAAATATTTTGAGAGCAAAGAATCCCAGAAAGTAAGAAGAAGTGGATGTTTCAACTTTCAGACTACTCCTGTGAAGAGATCTGGAACACTGGGAGAGGCTGCCCAGGGAGTTGTGGAGTCTCCCTCCCTGGAGATATTCAAGACCTGCCTGGATGTGTTCCTGTGTGATCTGCTCTAGGTGCTCCTGCTCTGGCAGAGGTGTTGGACTGGATAATCTCTCGAGGTCTCTTCCAGTCCCTAACGTCCTGTGATTCTATGTGATCTGATGGCCTCTATGTTCCCATGAAGTGTAGTGAATTCAGTGGCAATTTCACCCCTGTGCTAGTAGATTTCCATTTGAAGACAAGTCCTTCATTTGCTACCAAGTTTACTGAGTTTTCATCTCCTGCCTCTGGATCCAAAGCTTTTGCTGTTGGTTTTAACAAGCTAAATATCATAATGTATAACTCAATTTTCAAAAACACAAAGAGCAAAGTCGCAACTATGTCCCAGTTTTGGGTGCAAACTACCCTAGAGGATCCTGCCTTGGCAAGCGGTTGGATTGGATGATCTCTGGGGGTCCCTTCCAACCTCTAATGTTCTGTGATTCTGTGGGCCACGAGGATGCCCAATGCCAGCACAAGGGGCAATGGGTGCAAGTTGAGGCATAGGAAGTTCCATGGAAACACGAGGAAACATTTTTTTGCTGTGAGGGTGCCAGAACACTGGAACAGGCTGCCCAGGAGGGTTGTAGAGTCTAGTTCTCTGGAGATATTCAAGACCTGCCTGGATGTGTTCCTGTGTTCTGGTATAGGTGACCCTGCCCTAGCAGGGGATTTGGACTGGATGAGTTTTCAAAGCCCCTTCCAATCCCTAACATTCTGTGATTCTCTGAACTATGTAAATTTGAATGCTTCACAAAATAACGAAGGCACACTCTGGAGTTTTCCCAGAGTCTCTGGTCTTACACTGAACTACAAATTTTGGTTTTACTACTTTCTACCCCATTTTAAGAGATTAAAACTGTGCTGTACAGGTTGGTGGTTTTTTGAACGAAACAGTTTTGCCTCTCCCTTGTCTATGCACGAAGGAAACATCCAAGATGGAAATCAAGACGACAAAATCTTAATATGCAGTTGTGTAAAGTTCCAGCCAGCCCTTGAACAACACGTTTATCTATCCAGTAAAGCTTGTGTTAATGCGACGTAAGAGTTTGGCAAATTCAACTCTAATGGAGCAGAAAAGTGCTTTTGCTTGAAAGTGAGATCATTTTTAAAAATTCAAAGCATGATCACTTTTTTTTTTCCCCCCTCCTTTTTTTCTTCTTCTATTTTTTTTTTTCCAGGAACAATCTGATACAAGCAGCAAAGCTTAAATAAACTAGAAACATTTCAAATGATCCATAAAGGATTAATAAGCACTGCAGGAAGTCCTATAGGCTCAGCGTATACATTTTCCATCTTTTTTCTCCCGTGACAGGCATGACATGAAATTCTAAACAGAACTCAAGTTTCAAAGTCACTGAATGTTAAGGTCTGCAGCTTTGATACTAGGGGGAGAGTGAGGTCACCATCTCAGAATATTAAATTCAAATAGATAACAAAATATTGATTTTATTAGCATAATAAAGCCCCCAAGTTATGGCCCTTCATGTTTTTTATTTAATTTTTTTTTTTTCTACTCACAAACAGAGGAATGGACAAAAGCAAGGCAAAAGGGGTAGTAGTAAGCTACAGGCCACTAATATAAGAAGAACAAAATGACAGCTATTATTTTGGCAGAGATAATCTATGCTGAAACACAAAACACACACGCACACAATTTCTTTCAATACAATTTTCTTGTCTTCCCACTGACTTCTATGATTACCACAGAAAGCAGGGTTCTAAACACATTTCTCAATTGAATCTTCAATCAATAACGGGGGAAAAAAATTTGAGAAGGGAGCTATGGGAAAACAGATTATAGCATTAGGAAGTGTTTGCAAAACAAACTGAACTTATCAATATGCATAAAAGTTGAAGGAGAAAAAAAAAATGTATCCCTAACAATGCAACACAGACTTTTACTTTACTGAAAGTGGTAAAAAAACCCCAAAACAAAAATAAACAAACAACAATAAAAATCCACTCAAGCTCTAAAATCCAAACAGTGGGAGAAACTACCCCAAGCCTGGTCCAAAGTGATCGAATTATGCAGTCATACCTTCTTTCATTTGTAGTATCACAGTTGTAAAATAAGAGACTTCGAATTACCAAACAGTCTCCGGGAGATGCAAATGCTTAGAGTTACTTTTTGTAGAGTGAAAAGAGTAAGAAATTAAATAATTTAGAAGAAGTAAAAAAATCTAAGCTGAACTGAGTCTGCTTGCAAAAACCCCAAACATCGAGTCTTCTGGGATCTTGGAGGTCAGCTTGACCCAAATAAACTCAGTTTGCTAGCAAGAATCCAGACTGACTTCAATACTGACAGAAGGGAAAAGACAAATAATTCTTATCAGAACTGAGAGCTCCTCGTGTTGCAAGATGGCAAAGTTTAGCCTCTGCTAAGCTTTTAAGGCTGTTTGCCACTCAGGTTTTCTGTTCAGAGTCCAAACAATCATCAGCAGAAAATACTTAGGTGCGAGTTGCACAAAGATTGGAAGAAGTTCTTACAAGGCTGGAAAACAGCAAAGATTAAAAAATGCAACCTAAAAAATACAAAGTTATGACAGAGCATAAATATAAAAACCAGCGCAGAGGATATTGGTTATATTGGGGAAGGAGGGAGGAGGGAGGGTGGAGAGATCCGAGAATGATAAATGTTAACTCCCAGTGAGAGACTGACACTGAAAGGCAAAAATTATGCTAAAATAATACACTAATCAAAAGGAAAAGTGAATAAGAAAGAAGCAGAGGAAAAAAAAAACCTGAACAAAGGACTAGAAGTAATCATTTCTCTGTATAAAGGCAGCAGAGAGGCCTTGCTTGAAATGCTGCCTGCAGTCCTAGGCGCATCACTGAAAACAGACAGAAGAAAGCACTGCAAAAAGCAGCAACAAAACCTGCTCTAAAAATAATTAAAGAGGAAGGATGACACAATAAACCTTTCAGTGGTTACAAACACACCAGATACAGTCTGAAACAACATCACTTTCTACTGAGATCTTTCTAAAAAGAAGAGTAGTCTAAGAGAGACCACAGGCATGTTAAAAACACTAAATAAATGTGGCATTAAAAAAGTGAAGTTTAACTAGTTGAAAGAAAGCTTTTTACTACAAATTATCAAGATTAATATGAGTTGATGCAGGTTTAGCACAGTAGCTGCCGTAAGTCTGATCAGCTCCAGTGCTAAAAATCTACATGAAGCAATTCTGTGCTTGAATATTGAGAAACACAAGAGGATGAAAAGGGTCTGGATAAATAGCTATAGCCTTTGTGTACCCATCAAAACCACAGTTCACATCAGTGAACATCGGCACCTGCTGATACTTAGTTTTGCCACCATTATCATGGCAAGAGAGGAATAAAAGGGGTGCAAAAGACAGTCAAGGAAAACAGAAGCTGACAAAAGAAAGCCTAGCAATGAGGACAATGAAATATACAGATGATAAACTTGTTTTCTTTACCTTTCACTTTGCAATTCAAAACAGAATTTCAGTGAAGCTGAAAAGATGACAAAACCATACCAGTAAAAAAACCCAAACAAACAAAATGACCCCTATCAAACAGCCTTTGCCACAAAGTGCCATACAGAAGCTGGACTTGCAGTGGACTTGTGCAATAATACAGATGAAACAGTTTTAGCAGAGAACTCAGCCTCTAAATAGGAACTTGCATCTCCTACAAAAAGCTTTATTGAAAATATTTGTCTCTGAGGAAGTGCCCTGAATCATTAAGCATGCGACTAACACCAGAGAACATTACTGCACTGAGCAAACCACTTCATTAAGTAATAGGTTAATACTTACGCTAAGTTTTGGGGCTGCAAAGACCTAATAAGCATAAAAGACTGAACATTTTTCTCAGTATTTAGACCAAACTCAAGTATTTAATTCCTCAGGAGGTTTAAAGCTTATTCCATCTCCACAGTGTGTCATTTGATGACTGTGGCAGTGCTACAGAAAGTGAGTGGTCCTGCTAAAGTTAGGGTTGGCTGAACAGTTTGTAATGCGTGACGACTACTTGCAAAACCACAGAAAAATTTCACAGAATCAGAGGATGTTAGGGGTTGGAAGTGACCTCCAAAGCTCATCCAGTCCAACCCCCTTGCCAGAGCAGGAGCACCTATACCAGATCACACAGGAACACATCCAGCCAGGTCTTGGATATCTCCAGAGAGGGAGACTCCACAACTCCCATAGACTGCCTGTGCCAGTGTTCTTTCCCATGTTTCCATGGAACTTCCTATGCCTCAACTTGTACCCACTGCCCCTTGTCCTGGCATTGGGCACACAAACCACAGCCTGGCTCTACCCTCTTGGCACTCACCCTGCACATCTTTATAAACGTGAATGAGGTGACCCCTCAGGCACCTCTTCTCCAAGCTGCAGAGCCCGAACTCTTCCATTCCCTTAATCATTTTTGTGGCTCTGCAATGGACTCTTTCAAGTAGTTCTATGGCAGGGGGTTGGAACTAGATGATCCTTGAGGTCCCTTCCAACCTTACCATTCTATGATTCTATGATTCTATGAAAGGTAACTGCTCACACAACTTTACAACCCGGCATAACAATATACACCTAGCATGGAAAGGAAATTTGCATTTGCATGTTTTGGTTTCTTTCATTTACCAACAGAACCTCCTATTTCCCTTTCCAGTCTTGATTCTCTCCCCTCCTGTAAATTCCTCTTCCAGCCACATGACAAAACATATACAGTGGTCCAAAACAGACAGGAGAAAAGAAGCATGAGTTTAAAAGGCACCATGGGTGAGGGTGAAGGGCAAGAAACTTAAGGCAGGACAGACTGAGCACTTTGACACAATAAAAAAATAGTTTCACAGGATAACTACGGAAGAGAAAATACAACTCTTCTCCATCACATCACACAACAGACTGTAGGAGCTTCTGTGCTCCTCCTATTACCTGATGAGGCAAAAAGTTATCTACTTATGTATTCAATGAATGAATGTTAACGAATTTATGCAACTTTTACACATAAATATACTTCTCATTTTTCAAAAAAGTATCCTTCCCACTAGTCAGAAATAATTAGTGAGTAATTATGGAGATGAGGTAGAAGTTAGGAGGGAAAAAATACTGTCTTTTGTTTTTTCTAATAGCTGATCAATCTGGCTGCTTCATATAACTAAAAAGGCAAAAATGTTAGGTGTTCAGAGCAGAAATCTATTTGTCAAAGGCATTATTAACAATTAATAATCATTACACAGTGCCTTGTTTACCTGACCTCGTGTAAATTCAGCAGCCTTGTAATTAGACCCATATTTTGCATATTTCTGTATTTCCATGCACAGGATTTGACTCATTCATTCATCCATTAAAATTCACTTGACAGACAGAGACGGATAATCAGGGCACAATTTTTATTTACTGTATTTGTATTTACTGGATTATAGAAAAATGCAAGGGGGTGGGGAAGGAAAAGGAAGAGGGAGGGGAAGGAAAAGGAAGAGGGAGGGGAAGGAAAAGGAAGAGGGGGGGAAGGAAAAGGAAGAGGGGGGAAGGAAAAGGAAGAAGGGGGAAGGAAAAGGAAGAGAGGGGTAAGGAAGAGAGAGGAAGACCTGCCCTAGGTGATGCTGCTTTTGGTAGGAGGGTTGGACTCTATCTCTGCAGGTCCCTTCCAACCCCAAACATCCTGTGGTTCTGTGAAGGTGACTTGCCCAAAAAGTCAGGTCAGACACATTCACTCATTAAATGTGTAACACTTTCACATTTACTATCAACCTCCATAGTCTAAAGGGAGCCTTTGTGCAGATCCTTTCCTAACCCATGTAGCCAGTGTGTGAGAAAAATCCATCTATTTCCTCCTATGAATCCACAGCTCAGAGTATTATTTCTGCTCTTTCAGCACCAAAAGTCAGATCTTAAAATAATAAAGCAGTGGCAAGAAAATGGAGCATTTTAAAAATTATTAATTTTAAATCACTTGAGTTCAAAGGTTGAGGCCCACCCCCCCCCCCCCCCCCCCACATCCC